>CM037866.1:28476049-28688917 GCA_021292105.1 Anadara kagoshimensis
AGGTCACCAGACGGAACCAGTAAAATTGGCTTTTATAGGTAGATGACCCTTTTATTATTTACAAGTTCAAAAATATGAATAAACCCGTCAGCCTTTATAAAGAGGGCGCCTTTAAAAGTAGATGACCCTTAAATACAGGTTAAAAATATGAATCAATTAAGAGCTATTTGGATAAAATTTTACTGGCCTTTATAAGCCTTATATAGAGGTGGCCTATAACGCTGGTTTGACTGTAATAATATATATATACTGTTAGTGTTAAACAATTTTAAATGATTCAATGTTTTACTGACTGAACGATTTGAGCTCAGGGGTGCAGCTTTCTATGAGGCAACCTAGTAAGCAACTGTCTCTGTAAAATCAGGTATTTGTTTTTGTCGACAACTGACTAAATGTAAATATCCAGTAATACTTGAGTTACTAAGTTATTTTATTTGTTTAACTATGTATGCAAAATTCAGTTTCGGCAAAGATTTGCTTTGCCTTTTTTAAAAATGTTAATGAAGATGGAATGAACAGCAAATATCAGGTTCAGGTGTTCCTGAAATGTACTATTAACGCATTTCATTTTTTGTCTTTGTGAGCATGACCAGGAATCCCCTACATTTCGGCGCTTCTATTTTTTGCCTCGGTCATAAGTCGTTCCTATCTACGCCCCTGCAGCTGCGAGTATCTCAATCCGTCTTCCTGTCAACCAGTGTTATCTTGACAACAGACTTTTGAATATTGGATATTGTTATCTAAGTTTTTGCTAAGAACTAATTGGATTAATAAACAATTCATATTAAATCATTATTTACCAAAATCAACTTGCATATTTCATATAGTTCCATGTTGCTTTCACCATCTATTTTGATGTCCCATGTGACGGACGTAGATAGCTAAACAAGGGACGATTAACTTCCGGAGCGCCCGAAATAAAAAACAAACACAATAATCCATGTCTGAGTCACAATCCCGAAGCACAGTAAAAACTTTGGTACCGACACGTTAGATCAGACACGTGAACTTCCACCAGGAAGGGTAAGTACCTCCTCTATTAGCTAGGTACACATGCCACGTGAGTTATCAACATTGTGTGAAAGGAACATGGAAATATATACAGGGCAATTCTGGACAGAGACACATCGAACTTATCAACAATACTGTGATGACGGACATAAAACTTTTTTGAAGGTTTAGTTGAAGTTCACATGATTTACTTCATTTACCAGTTTACTTTGCCTTAAGATTTTGATTTGGACATGGATTGTTATGTTTGCTTTTGGTTGTGATTTGGACATGGATTGTTATGTTTGCTTTTGGTTGTGATTTGGACATGGATTGTTATGTTTGCTTTTGGTTGTGATTTGGACATGGACTGTTATGTTTGCTTTCGGGTTGTGATTTGGACATGGATTGTTATGTTTGCTTTTGGTTGTGATTTGGACATGGATTGTTATGTTTGCTTTGGGGTTGTGATTTGGGCATGGATTGTTATGTTTGGTTTTGTTTGTGATTTGGACATGGATTGTTATTTTGCTTTGGGGTTGTGATTTGGGCATGGTTTGGTATGTTTGCTATTAGGTTGTGATTAGGATATTATTTGGTATGGGTGTTTTTAATTTTATTAATTGTATAAAAAGACTTACTCTGAGTTAGTCACACGTGCAGTGACCGTGCACACATTCTGTGGAGTTGTGGTTATGGCCCTGATGATGTGCATGGTGTTCGCCGCAAAATATTTTTAAGTCACAGTCGGCATCTTTCCTACAGTCTGTCCCATGGGTGCAGCGACAAGTGTGCTGGTGATTACACACTGGGTGACCGTTTGGACAATTGGCTACACATTGGTCATGGTCGTCACACTCTAGATCGGTATGTTGTGCAACCGTCATAACTAAAATGATTGATTGATTGTTTCAATGGGGTCTTATATTTTTGTCAAGAATATTTCAATTTTATCGCGTCGTCACCAACTAACCATAAACCGCATTAATAATACATGTTTTAAAATCAAGGTATTCGTTTCATTCCCTCCACTCATTGATTAAATAAATGAATAGGGTTTTACGTCCCATTCAGGAATATTTCACTCATATCGAGTCGTCACCAACTATAGATGAAGCGGCAAGAACTTTGATCTTTGCAGTGTGCTCCTGACAATGTGCATGGAGGGTTGTGACTCGGGTCATCGGTTTTAAGGCTTCATATGAAGGACCCGTGACTTTGATTTTTAAATGCCGAGTGCTTGGCGTTTTTTTTCCCGCGAATTCATAACAAAACCTATTGTACAATTAATTCAATGGTTATCCCTCATTATTTTCGCTTATTTGTGGTCGTTTGTTTTGCGCGAAAATTATGTTATGCTTATAGTGCACATTTCAAAAACTCAAAAACTACGCGGATATGTCCACATTTCATATACCGCGAAAATATATACATGCAAAATTAAATACTTTTACAGTATATTTTTATATATTATCCCTTCTGACAAAGTGCGATGTAGAGTCCGAAAAAGAGGTCATCTGTGTCCGCTAGAATACGCTAAAAACTAAAAAGCGACTGAAACAGACTGAGCAAAGTATTTTTGGTTTCAATTGACATTTTCTGTAATTATTGTCATAATTGCGTGTCAATTCTAAGCCAAAATCGCCACTGGCTACTAATTTCTCGAAAATCTTTCAAAAATAACCTATTCAAGCATTTTTGTCAAATATATTTTAAAAAGGATTATATTTTAACCAATTTGAAAATTTGCCTAGTAATAATTTTAAATTTATTGAAACCTAGCTTTATTGTTAAAAACTTACCGATAACAACCAAACCGAAAACGAAGACAAGATTGCTGTTCATATTAAAGGTTCTGTTCTGGCGGCAGGTTTATGGAACTATCCCCAGGTGTAGTACATGATATGGCTTATATAGGACATGTTCTTATGCAGGACATATCGTATGATTCACATACCAGGTAATCTTGGTACACATCATATCTTGTAAATGGGAAGAACCCTAGGTTACCTTAGTACGGACGTCCTAACATTATTTTTAGTCCATCGCTACGGGAACTTTCTACAACGAAACACGCTGCTAACAAATACATTGTGATCCGGACATAGATTTTGTTGGTGTCGTTTCTGTTGTTTGTGTTGTTGTTTCAACTGATGTTGTTAATTGTTGGCTGCTGTTGCTTACCTTGTTTTTGTTGTATTTTTGTTATTTACTGATTTCTTTTAAATTTTCAAATAGATTTATGGTATTGGGGGTTTTTTTAAGAAAAAAAGATCTGCACATAAAGCAGTAGAAAGCTTTGAGCTGTAAAGTCACTTGTCACAAGTGCTACCATGGAAACCAAATACTAACGAATAAAACGAGACAACAAAATTAAAAAACATATAGAAACCACTGAAAACATTGACTTCAACATTTGACGTCCAATAGTTCCATGTTACTTTCATTCTTAATTTTAATTTCACACATTGGATGTAGCTGTCTAAACCCTTTTGGAGCCCCCAGCTCTAACATCCATAGTGTAAGTTCACGTGTTTAGCTTACATTGAGCAGAATTCCCGTATGCGTGTTTTATGGTCCACCATGTACTAGGTCACACTCAGTGCGACTTTTAGGTGCTTGTTCACGGTCAGTATTCCGCATACAAGCATACTTCTCCTAAAACACATTATTCTGGTACCGAGTGAACTGAATCGCTAGATGTTATAAGTGCCGATTTGTTCCATGTAAAACAGTTATATATAGTATAATTTTGGGTCTGTAAACATTGCATAACATTTGATTACGGAGGATGTCTCTAAGACGCTGACCCCTGTAAGATTGAGACCCCTTTTTCTAAAACTGAGGTCCTAGGGTAGTATAAATAATTTGATATTTGATAAATTTAAATAACCCCCTTGGTAATAGAAATAAATTTGTTATGAAAGGATTCAAGTTATTAAAGTATTTTCAAACTATGTAATTTTCAACATAGGTTGATATGTGTAATTATGATTGCATTTATGTCGGTTTCAAAGTTTTTCTTTTGCTTTTGGGATTGTGATTTGGACATAGATTGATATGTTTGTTAATGGTTGCATTTTTTTGGCGGTTTCAAAGTTTTTATTTTGCTTTTGGGGTTGTGATTTGGACATAGATTGATATGTTTGTTAATGGTTGCATTTTTGTCGGTTTCAAAGTTTTTATTTTGCTTTTGGGATTGTGATTTGGACATACATTGATATGTTTTTAATGGTTGCATTTCTGTCAGTTTCAAAATTTTTATTTTGCTTTTGGGATTGTGATTTGGACATAGATTGATATGTTTTTAATGGTTGCATTTCTGTCACTTTCAAAGTTTTTATTTTGCTTTTGGGATTGTGATTTGGACATGGATTGATATGTTTGTTAATGGTTGTATTTCTGTCGTATATTTAATGTTTGTCTCATAAGACAGTAACAAGTCAGTGCATCTCTATTATTGAGACCGCGGTGGCCTAATGGATAAGACGATATTCTATAAATCCAAGGCCTCTCACCGATGTGAGTTCGGCTTCCGCTCAGACCACATTTTTGGAAAGTGAATTTTCCTTGTTGGCCTTTACTGGTTCACCAGGTATCAGTGTAATGTAACGGGAAGTGATATGCTTGTCTTTTGCGTATTGACTCGATGAGTTAGCACCTTCAAGCCGCCTTGAATGCACGCTGGTACACGACAGACCATACAACACGCTCGCACTTCACATGCATACACGAACATGTCCATAGATTAATAAATAGTCTTCCTCGCGAATAGCTGAAAAACTGCTGATGCGCCGTTATGCAACATTCTACCAACCAACCATCTTCACTGTTCACTGTATATACTTTTGAGATAAAGCATTATTTGACTGCTCACAGTGGCACCGGGTACTCTGTAATGGTACAGACCCTCTGTTTAGCTAGCTTAACCCAACACATGTGAAATAGGAAAAATAGAATAAAAAATACCAAGGCAAGCCTGGACAATGAGACATTATACTTATCAGCAATATTGTGATGGTGACAATAAAACATTTCGATGCTTTGCAATATTCCCGCGTTGCGTCGGTTTATAAATTTCCCGTAAGAAAGCTTGTTACTTCTCTTGAAGTTCGATGGATTTCGAGAATTCCATCACCTTCCACGATCTAGTTCTGTAGTGAATGTTCGTTTGCTAAACACTCTAGAAATGAAAATTCAGAAGACTTTAAAATCCGATGTCACATGTCACAACAGGTGTGACACTTTAAACAACCCTCCCTGCGCAGTGCCTTGAACTCACTGCAAAGGTAAAAAAAATTCCACCTATAGCTAGTGACGTCTTGATCTAAGTGAAATATTCTTGACTAGGATGTAAAGTCGCATTTAATCGATTATTTATTCTGCTACAATGTTTATTTCGTTACTTCTTAACCAAATAAGAAACATCCAAAATTTTATAAGATTTAATTTTATTAAACCATATAATGTTTATAACAATATTCTAGACGTTGAAGAGGACTAATAGCCATATCCTTCATAATGCGCTGTCCGCCACCATATGGATAACCACCACCATAGCTGTTGTATCCATAACCACCATTGTAACCGCTATTGTAACCGCTGTTGTAACCACCATTGTAATATGGGCCGTTGCCACCATTGTATCCATATTCATAACTAGGGGCTCCATATCCCCATCCTCCTGATCCTGATCCGTAATCTGAAATTGAAAAAGGTTAGGTTGTCACATTGTAAATGATTATGATTTATGTTTCTACGATATATACGTCAAGTTTGACCATACGTCAAATTTAATATAAATACCCATTGTATAATCATGGTGTATTTAGTTTTCAAATAATACGCTATAGTAGAGCTTGTTCTCACAACGGGGACTTTGTACAACGAAACAGGCTGCTTGCAAAATAATTTGGAAACAAATACACCATAAGCAGGAGAAGCAGGTATATTGCTGCATAGAAAAGGAAAGTTGACATTAGAAAAATTAAAGTCATCACGTTTGTCATAAAGAATCTTATACATCACGGGAATCGTATATTGTTTACGTATTATTTCAGTGAGGAAAAAATATGTTTTGAATCGGCGATGAGGTTCAAACGCAGACCTGAGTTGATATTACTTCAATACACTTAAATTCTATATGTCTTTTAAGAACATATATAGAATATTTTTGCAAACATTCTAAGCTTTTTAAATTTTTTGCTTTTCATTTATATTAATAAATTTTAATAAACTTTAATAAACTTTCGACTTTCGATAAAAATTTGTTAATAAATAAATACTTATTTGTTTGCAGTCTTCCTTTAAAATACTATTTTTCTATCTACATGGTTAAATTATTAATATTCACTATAGTTTTGAGTTTTTGAGAGTTAAAAATTTAGCAATTAATTGAAAGGTATCTGCTGTCCCTCTGATATGTTTTACAGCTTCATTCATAAAAGTTACACAGAATTGGGTTCTGATTAACTAATACATATTCACACGATACGGTTTATACAGGTATTTCTAATCCTAACCAGTATACGTCACGGACTAGTACATTTTAATAGTTGTTACTGAATGAACAGTAGGTAAAACAGCACAAACATCAAAATAAAGAATGAAATCTATCTAATACATTTGTTTGGCCTAAAGCGACACACGTTTTAATTTAATGCTTTAAAAACCACAAAATGCAATATAACGAAGCCAAGAAATTTTGTCTCAAGAGATGACATTATTAGCGATAAATCATCTTACTATGTGATACGCATCATCTTAATTCAGATGTGCTTCTAGTAAAAAAGTAAAAACTAGTTTTAATTGATTTTTAGACTTGATATAAGAAATTGAACAATTTTTTTTCAACACGTTAAAAGAATAAAGGATCTGCATATAGCAGTTTGGGGTAAATAATTCACGATCTTTTTTAGGGCCACATCTGTATTCCTCACTGAATAAACTGCGAATCCTCACACTACGCATATATTAAATGGATCATCGTATTTGAAAATTCCTAACGAAAAGTCAAACAGACGGAGGTTCTGGTCTGTAATCAATGTTTGAATGAAAGGTCAAACTGACAGGTCATTATTGTTTGTCTAAAAAGTCAAAAAGTTTATAGAACAGCGTATTCAGCCAAGCATAACACACATTTTTACTTATTTAGACAACACAACATTCATATCAAGTTTATTTTTCACAACATATTTTTGTAATTCTCGAAAGCATTCAAAGTTGGTGACCATCAAGCAATGATCTAAAATCAAAATGTTGAGTTTAGGGCAGTAATAAAGTTCCTCACAGTAGAGGGATCAAATACCAAAGAAATTCATCGGCGACAGTATCTTAATAAATTTGATGTCTCTGTGTCCAGAATTGTCCTAGATATATTTGACGTCCTATAGTTCCATGTCCCTTTCACACAATTTTTATTACACACATGTCGGTTGTCGATAGCTAAACATGAGGTGAACACCTTCTTGAACACCCGGCCTTACTTTCCTTGTGGAAGTTAACGTGTCCAACCTAAGTTGTCAGTTCCAAATTTTTTGGTTTGCTTCAAGGTTGTAATTCGGACATAGATCAGTGTCTAACCTAAGTTGTCAGTTCCAAATTTTTTGCTTTGCTGTAAGATTGTGATTCGGACATGAATCAGTATGTTTGTTTATGATTGTGAAGCACCAAAACCCAACTATATGATAAATTTTACTTATATCACGGCTAGGGCTTACAAGTGCATTTATGTTTTATACAACTAATGTACAGTAAAACCACGTTATAATGCCCCTCGATAACTTTGCCATCTCGCTTATCGTCACACTATGAAGTCCCAAAATACATTTTGTTTATGCCCACCCCATTTATCGCCAAAACCCTTTATAACGTCAAAATTAAAGAAAACAAATTGTGGCGATGAATCGAGGTGTTGCTGTATTTATTTCCACGCTTTACTAAACCTGTTTAAATTTTGTAGTTGCTAAACGACTATTTCGGGAAAAAATCCTCATCAGTAGTGCTGGGGCAAAATTGCAGAAATCCTTATTTTTTAAGATGTTAAAAGGCAAAGATAGACGGACCAAAATTTATTCTACCAAATCCACCTAAGACAATAATGTAGACGTGTCAGTTGTCAAAACTATCCGAAAAATGTATGTCAGCACAATTTCAAAATATGCATGTATTCAATAACGTAAGCCGTTCACTTGTCTAAAATTTCTAAAAATGTGTAACATTTCAAAATATGCAATAATATAAGCCGTGTCAGTTGGCTTAAATGTGTGTCAGCACAATTTAAAAAAATCAAATTTCCTGTAAATGGCTTTTAACACAAAATGTATCAATCAAATACCGGTCTTATCAGCATAAAACAGTTTATACACTTAACATTCATGTGTAATGATTTTTTATGTCTGAACATTGAATTAGCATTTATCAGGATTACACAATAAACTTCAAACATCGTGCAAAACACCTGTATGACCATTTTACATAATCCATGCATGTTTAAACCTTGACAATTTATATTTGGAAACATTACATAGGCTTATGCAATCATGGTCACATCTGTTTCCGATGTCGCCGGTATAAAAGGACAGAGAAGTTGCAGAAGCATCATTCTAGGTTTACTGCAGTAGTCCGAGTATCACAAGAAGCAAAAATGTTCAGAATCATCTTGATCCTCCTTGTCGCAGTTGTTGCCATGGCAGCAGCCAATGGATGTGAGTATTTAAAAAATTTTTTTATATTTTATATAAAAATTTAGTTAAATTCTAACGGGATATCTTTTTTATGGAAAAACTGTGTTCGAGTTGCAATCCTTGTTAATCCTTTTCAGTATCGTTATTTGTTAAAATTATAAGATAGTTGGGGTTAGTCAAATTATGTACCCCTGCATTTCCATGACCTTTCAAATATAATAGATAAATTGGATTGTTTCTGAAAATGACCCATTTGATAGGCAGTCCCAACAGCATAAAAGTGTGGCATAAAAGAGAATAAAAATATCTGAATACATATTAAGTAGAAAAGCTCAGCCTCTAAGTGTAATGCCAAAACTTAGGTTAGCATCTCCGGTTTTATTTGATAGATTCATCTAGTCAGTTGTGGTAAAGTTTTCAATAAGGCACTGTAACAACTCATAATGAATTCTAACGCCTTATGAAGTCAAGACTTTGTTAGGCGTCAAAGTTACAACGCCAAATGAAATCTGGATTTTATTAGGCGTTGACAATTTTGACGACTAATGTGGTCCAAAGAATGAGGCTAATGCCCAAAAGTCAAGTACAGGCTTTCAATTTTGAGAATTTATTTTGTAATACCTAAAAGACATTCGTTTGGAGAATCAAACCTTTGGACTTCATTAGGCGTCTTAAGAAGCCCAGACTTCATGAAGTGTTGTAATTTCGACGCCTAATGAAGTTTGGACAAAATGTTATTCGACGTCCTCTATAAAAATCCGTTCTGCCAATGATATTGTTAAACATGCTTTGCTGCATTTAAACCTTCCCTTTTGTTTTGTTCAGAAATAAAGAGAAAAATATGTCATGCTTTTTATTATTTTTTTATTATGCTCGACACAAAATCCAAGTAGTATCTTGTTTGGCATATAATTCATCATCAACTATCACCGGGGTAACCTTGTCAGAGTTTTATGGGATCCATACGTATATCGCTAAGGACTCTGGGTTCACCTTTTTTAATGGAATGTCAAGTTATAGACGACAGCATTAGAGATCCGATAAACTGAAAGAAACGCATGTAAAAGTGAAAAAAGGTTCAAATGTTAACCAACAAAATACTCGAATCTGCATAGAATGCCGGTACTTGAAACCCATTTTATGGGGATAATAAAATGCCTTAAATTGCCTATTACTTGCCTTAAGAAAACGTCTCAGAAATCTCTGTATTTGTCAAAAACCCGGCAAAATTCTAAGTGAGACTTGCATTATTTTTTAAAACCTGAAACATTAAAATGAAAATTTCTTAATTAAAGATTTGTATACGTTATGATAAAATTTATTTTGAGTTTAAATATTAAACCTAAACATTAAAACCAATCATACGTATGTTAAACAAAGAGTTTAAGCTGGTTGGCCATTTTTGATGGATAATTTTATAACAGGGTAATGTTGAGTCAACGTTGAGTCAAGAACAATAAAAAAAAATCTCGGGAATACCCCCTTTTCCTAGAAATACAATTTATTTAGTTCTGAAAGTCAAAACCGGTTATACACTACAGTGTAATAAAAAACAAATACACTAGCCCGTGTTCAAATCACAATCCAAAAGCAAAATAAAAACTAAACTGACAACTTCAGTTAAACATCTGTACCTCCACCAGGAAAGTAATACCGTGTCTTCCGGAAAAAACGGCAAGCAGCTTCTGTTTAGCTAGCTATATACCCGTCATGTGTGTAACAAATACTAGTACTTGATATTTGAATAAAAAATTCTACAAATATATTTAATTCAGATTACGGCGGTTGGGGATGGAGTGGTGGATACCCAGGTTACGGATATGGTGGTAACAGCGGCCGATACTACAATGGCGGTTATGGTTACAACAGCTATGGCGGATATCCATTTTATGGAAACTATGGTGGATATGGGGGATATGGTGGTGGATACTGATAATCTTTTCTGAATTGTCAGAATATTTGTATAAACATGCAAATATCGATAAAGAATAAATAATATATTATAATTATTCGCCTACTAATCATCTTTCTGCATTGTGTATATCTAAATCCCACCCTAGTAAACCTAATACGGTAATTCAGATGGTAGATAACTTGCTGCGTAGCTGAAAATTTGTACGTTCAAACCCCGGTCGGGGTCTGACCCAAACTTAAAAAATCGGTATAGACTGATATCTATCCAAGCGCTTTACAAAACCTACTCAATGCAGCACCTTGAACAATTAGGCTGAACTAAGTTTTCTGAGAAACCCTAAGAATTAAAAAAATGTCCAATTGAAAAACCGTGTCCTTAGTAATAGCCAAGGAATCATACACATACCATGCAAACATTCATTTCGCTATGTCCTTTTTTTTTTTTTTTTTTTTTTTTTTTTTTTTTGATTTTTTAAAACACGAATTTACATACCAATGAAATAATAAATACAATTTTACCATCAACAAACTTCACACACAAGGAATTCGTAATTAAACCAAAATGTATTACTTCTAACAGCCACGAATTAATAATCTCACAAAATTATTTTAGAACCAAGAAAATTTGCCACTTCGACAAAGAATGAGTTAAAAGCATTGAGATCACTGATTAAAATACTAGTGACAATACTGGTTGGTGTCTAGTTACAGAACCACATATGGTCGTCAATATCCCAAAGGCAAAGTAAAAATTTGAAACTTGAAAATTAGGTCCAACACGTGAACTTCCACCAGGGAGGGTTAAGCACCTCCTGTATAACTAGCTACATCCGCCACGTATGAAACTAAAATTGAGAACGAAGGCAACATGGAATTATTGTACGTCAAATATATCCAGGGTAACTTTTGATACAGAGACATCATACTTCACCGTCTTCTCTTTAGATTTTACAAGGTTCTGCATAAATTCTGCTTCATACTAATGAAGACACAAAGCAGCAAGCAATGGTGTAGAGTTTGTGCCCATTAATATACTGATTGTTTATTGAACACTATAGTACCAAACACAGTAAATATGTTGCCTATATGTATTTCAAATCGAGCATTATATAGTCCACAATCTGCTAGTTGTGAGTAGCTAAAGTTGTAGAATCATACGAGTCTTATGGAGGAATGTTTTATGGTCTCAACTTAAAGATTTGTTTTATTTTTCTGGATGATATTATTATTTTTTCTGGAACGATTGGACCAAGTCTTCAACCGACTTAGAGAATATAATCTAAAGTTATCTCCGAAAAAGTGCAATTTTTTTAAGGATCGTGTAAAGTATGTAGGCCATATTGTTTCTAGTGAAGGTAAATGTGAATGTAAATGCGAATGTGAACGTGATATAATATAATATATAAAAGAACCCAAGGAAGTATTTGTTATTCTTTTCCTGAAATAAATACTGTGACATTTGACCTCGTAGACCCGTTCTGTGGTGATAAAGTAAAAACGGACTGATTTCAGAAAAACGCCGACCATGGACGGACCGACAAACATAACTTTAATGAATGGTAAAACTTATTTTTATCGTGCACAATACAAACATTAAATGTATAACTAAAAACAACGACCGATCTCGGCGTCAATACTGTTATCACACGTCGACACTGTATCTTTAGGGACGGAATTTCTCGGGCAAGGATCTATCTAAATGGAACTCAAAATTGAAGCCCCTCTGGACCCTTATCAGGCTATTGGAGATCTTCAAGAATTATTCAGAATGCAAAAGGCTAAAGGCTAAACGAAATTGATTGACTGAATGGGATTTACGTCCCAGTCAAGATTATGTCACTTATAACGATACATTACCAGCTATAGATAAAGTAGCAGAAACTTATTCATTTGCAGTGCACTTAGCTAAGACAATTCTCAGTGATAGTTAAGTAACTCACAATGCTTGCCGTGAAACAGCTGTTTAAAGGTCTCTTCCGAAGGATCCTGTGACTTTCATTTCTAATTGGAAACTGCTCGGCGAACAGTCACTGTCTATTTTCAAGTGTAGGTCATACCACGACTGAGTTCGAAACCTCGACCTCCAACATTGACATGGGAGGCAGAAAATAAACAAACGGAAATCAAACTTGTCAAAAAGCACGCGTTGCTTAAAACATTCTAAGATTAAAGGTAAATCTGATAAGCTTAGTAAAGAAATTTAAGAGTTTTAAATATCGAGGCGGTCAGTTAAGGGAGGAGGAACTGGAGAAAAACACTTACCTTTAGCAGGTCAATCTAATGAGTTGACATTTTATGATAAAGATAAATAAACAACAAAAAATTATGCAAATTAAAATTTTATTTTAGAAAAAGTAATTAAACATAAATGACTACATCAAGTCAGTCAATCCTTGGATTTTCGGGAGAAACTCTAGAAAATAATAAACTGTTGTAAAAAAAGTGACAGGCTGCTTGCAAATAAATTGTTGACCTAGGAATATTGCAAGCCTAGACTTATTAAGCTCATCACCTGTTAGTGAGACTAAGGGCAATTTGCCTATTTCAAAAACTAATTTGTTATAAAATAGTTAACATTTTGGAAATGCATACATTATGATAAAATACAAATATTTATGTAAATCGTGAGTGTTCCCCGTTAAATCCTGTGGTATTTTAACTTCCTCAACAGCCTGGATTGAAAACAGAACTAAGTCAAAAGCCAATTTGCATCTAAAAAACACATGTTTGCTGACACAGTACAGGTTCGACTAAAGTTATAAACTGGGTCAACGTAAAAAACGAAGCTTGGATGCAGAGAGGTTTATACACAGATATCTACAATAGCTGAGACATAGATCGCAACTGTCAAAAAGCTGACGAGATATGATTAACCAGGAGCCAAGATAAGCTGACGATTCGGCACTCATTCGTTACCATAGTGATACACTTTCGATTGGTATGTACCGTACCATGGCCACGCAATAACAAAATTTGCATTAACCTTTCATAATACATGTTTAAAATTATATTAGAAAAAATACTTAGCTTACGAAACATTTGCAATCATGGTCACATCTGGTTTTTTTATGTTAACGGTATAAAAGGACAGGGAAGTTGCAGTAGCCTCATTCTGGGTTTACTGCAGTAGTCCTAGTATTACAAGAAGCAAAATGTTCAGAATCATCTTGATCCTCCTTGTCGCAGTTATTGCCATGGCAGCAGCCAATGAATGTGAGTATTAATACATATTTTTTTATATTTTATATAAAAACTTAACATCTAACGGGAACATATTTTATGGTAAAACAATCCTTGGAAATTGCATTCTCAGTATCGTAATTTGATAAAATTTAAAAAAAAAGCTAAAGGTCGTCAAATTATGTATCCTGGGTAGGCGACGGACTCGAATTTCAGCGATGGTAGGTAACTGTTATAATTATGTTGAATTGTTTCAGTAGCACAACAATTTCGTTGCCATTTGGTTGTTATAATATATGTTGACACATACATAGACATGACTAAAGATTACAATAAGCTTTAGGTCGCACACAATAAATTGGCACATCCAGGTTTTTTACATTGTAAATAAACATTGCAGCTCGTACAGTAAATGTTTTGGCCCATAGTTCATTACCGAGATGGAGGTTGCGAGTTCGATGCTGCAATATTACATATATTTTTTTTCTTTCAAAAAGTAGTTTCAAATGCGTTTGATGACGACCTCATTTGAAATAAATAATCAAATATATATATATATATATATATATATATATATATATATATATATATATATATATATATTTATAATAATTTTACTTTTTTTAAAAATCTATTTATATGATACCACGAAACGAATGCTGAAAATGTTAAATAGCTATGCAAGAATTATAAGTTTATTTATTTTTTGATAATTGTAATTATTGTTTTGCTTGAATTATTGTATAACCAAAATTCATATTTTTCAAGTTCCGGGTAGGTTGGTTACAGTAAAAAATGCATCAGCTGTATCCGTGGTCTCTGTTTCTGTCATAGTTGTTTTTTTCATCACTTGTTACTGTCGATGCTTCTTCTTCTTTGTCCGTTTCATCATCACTTGAATCTGTATCTTCCAAATTTATTACAATTTTTTCGATCTCTTCGTCGGCAGTTCTATTTATGCACATGTTCCACACTTTTTTTCCATTTTTAAGTTGATATTTCTTTCAGGTGTTTTCCGTAAGCTGTTGTACTTCAGATAATTTAAATTTATTTTTTTTGGAACCAACATATGATTTTAGATCAACCCAAATTAATTCAATAGGATTAAAATCTGCATGATAGGGTGGTAATCTTAAAATTTTATGTCCATGTTCTTTTAATATCCGATCAATTTTGTAAGATGGTGGAATAATTTGTTGTTTGCATATCGTAAGCAGCTGTGGGCGTACCATGTCTTCTGTAAATTGTACGTTGTGTTTCTTGAGATATTCTTGGGTGTCTTTTTTCTTCCATGATGTTGTTGTTTTTTCTGTCTTCTTGAACGTTATGATATGATGCGTTGTCACCACAAGTACAGAATTTGGTTCTAGATTTGGAATTAATTTTTCCCGAATCCATTTGGTGAAGTTTTCAGCATTCATTTCATGGTGATAATCCCCAGTTGATGACTTAGCTTTATATATGAGGCTAGCATTGGGAACAAATCCCTTTTCTGAACCAGCATCAACCACAATTAAACGATCGCCTGTTCTAATTGGAACGCTTAAACAGTTTCCATCTAGCTGCCAACACTTGGATACAGTATGCGATGAGTTTATATATGTTTCATCCATGTAAACAATTTTGTGACCAGTTTCTCTAAGTTTCTTTATTTCGCGAAAGTAGTTTATTCTTTTCGAAATAATATGTGTTTTTTCCATAAGAATTTTTCTGTTAGTGCTACATTTTTTTCAATTAAAGTCCATTTCTTTTAATAGTTTTCTAAAAATTGTTTTACCCCCCTTAAAGTCTATCGGTCATGTTTGGTTTTTATTCCAAGTGATTTTAGCCTTGACAGAGTTCTCCTTGACAGACCCGCCATAGCACTTGCTCTCTGCAAGGGACAGATTGGATTGACAAGGCGTTTTTGTTTTGCCTCATCAAAAAGATAATTTACGACATTCAAGGCTATTTGGTTGCCTGTTAACTTTATATAATCTATCTTTTTTCAGACATCTTTACTATTTTCTACAAAAATCACACGTGTTGCCTTGTTTTCGCTTTAAGGGGTTTCGCGGGAAAAAATGGAACAATCTAGAGGATTTCTATTAGTAGAGCTTATCCACAGAGCTTGCCACTCAAAAGTTTAACACATACCTAACGGATAAGTGCCAAACCTACCAACAATTTGGTAAAGAGTTGGTTACTTTATAATGGGTACGAAAATTAAAAACGGTACGTTAAATTTATTTTGGATGATAGGGTCGACTTTAAACAGTTATTGTGAATTTTGTGTACAACATAGAGAAAATACAAAAATACCGTTTTTTCCGCGAGATCTTAATTTATTTTCGGCGCATTGACGACTTTTTCGTACAACGAACGGTTATTGAACAGGAGTCGGTTAAACAGAAAGTTTGTATGAAAAGTCCATTTTTTGCATGTTTTACCCCAAAATTAAGTATGGTCCATATTTTTCACAAAAATATAACATAGTTAGATAGCTAGATCGCATTAGACTCCATAATGTCTGAAAATTTTGGCAAAATCTATAGACAAAAAGTTAACTTCCTCAAAGATGCCATAATATGCTGCTAAAAAGGAGAAATTTGTCGCCTTTATCATTTCACATCCAGAGGATGTTCCGAATGAATTCGTCACTAATCCTCTAGATTGTTCCATTCTTAACATCTCGTCCTTTTTGAAGTTTTAAACGCACTCATTGAATGTATGGTGTATTACATTTAAACGGAAAAGGTTATTATTTGTCGAAAATTTCAATTTCAAAGCAATTCCAAAATTTTAATAATTATTTTGATTTAAATTAATTATCATATAGGTCCGAGTTACAATGTTTATTTACAAAATGAATAAGCCCGGATGTGCCAATCTATCGTGCGCGACCTATAATCTAACGAAGTTGAAGATCGGCTGCCGAGTGACCGAGATCCGGAAACCTAGTGACCAAAAACCTTCACACCGAGCTAAGATGTTGATTCGGCACAAATTCGTGAGGTCGTTGTTAAACTTTCCACAAGTCAGCATTATATTATTCTTGTCTTGTGCACGTGACAGGCAATGCAAATCGATTTCATGGTATGATCAATGTCTGGACGAAAGAAATTTTGTAAAATCAACTGCTACATTTTCAATCACGAACACAATTTTTCTACACACATCAAAGCCTCACCTTATGGTATGATATAAGGGATTTAGTTGCTGTTTTGCAATTTACAGTAGAACTTCGACAATTCGAAGTGCACAGGACTTCGATGATGACTTCGAGTTATCGGGGTGTTTTAGTTTTCGTAGTTGAAGGGTGATGTCACAATGTAGACTTTTATTTCAATGAGAGAGAAAAATAAAACCGACCATGTGTATGTTAAACAAGGAATTTAAGCTGGTCATTCATTGATGGAGATTTAATAACTGGATAATATTGAGTACGGTAAGTCAAGAGCAATAGAAAAATCTGGGGTATATCCCCTTTTCCTAGACATTTACTTACGTCCGACAGTCAAGGCCGGTTATACACTACATTGTAATAAAAAACAAATACAAAAGCTCATGTCCAAATCACAACCCAAAAGCAAAATAAAAACTCTAAAACTAAACTGATAACTTAAGTTGAAAGTGGTGCCGTGCGCTTCGGAAAAAAAACGGTAAGGAGCCGCTGTTTAGCTAGCTATATATAAATGCTTGAAATTTGAAGAAAAAAATCTACAAATATATTTTATTTCAGATTACGGTGGATCTAGATGAGGTGGTGGATATCCTAGTTATAATAGATATGGCGGTAACAGCCAATACGACAATGGTGGTTATGTTTACAACAATGGCGGTGGATATCCATGGCATGGAAACAATGATGTATACGGTGGAGTTGGTGGATTCGGATAATTTTTTCTAAATGTTCAGAATATTTTGTATAAACATACAAATATTGATAAAAATAATATATTAGATTATAATTATTTGCCCATTTATTATTTTTCTACGTTGTGTATATCCAGATCCCAACACATTATCGTAACGCAATTGGTAGAGCGGTCGCTTCGTATGTGGAAGGTCGTGGGTTCGAACTCCCGTCGGTGTCTGATCAAGACTTGAAAAAGATAGTGATTGTTCTTTCTACAATCACTTGGCATTTAAAAGTCAGAGTCTTTCGGAAGAGACCTAGCAATCGTTAAAGAATACTTCCTGCCCATTGTCCTGAGGGCACTACAAAGTACCAATTTTCTCCACTTCATCTACAGCTGGCGGTGTCTTGATATAAGTCAAATATTTCTCGACTGGGATGTTAAACAATTCAAACACACCTTCATTCAAGTATGTCTAGAACGCATCAGACTCTTAAGAATTATTATTATTGCTTGACCCCCTCCCTAAATGGCTTGCTCTATTGCATTATTTGTTTCGATGTGTTTAAAATTATCACAATCCGGACTATTTAATTACACCAGACTACTGGATACCATTTTGTAATTACATCTATGTTTATACATAATATGAATAAGTAGCGTTTAGTTGAGTTGAGTAATGATGTTTAACGTCCTAGTCAAGAATATTTCACGAATATATCAAGTAGTCGCCGGTTATAGGCAAAGGTGTAGAAAATGTGCTTGTGTGTTTAGTGTTGCGCTAATGGCATTGTACAGCAGGGCTCTTTATCGAGCCACAACAACCTTGACGCTGAACCTCGGTAATTTAAGTTCCCATACGAAAGAACTGACTTTCATTTGGTAATGTTGCGTGCTTGGCGACAGAACTGTCATCGCCCTCTTTCAAATCTGGGGTCGAAACCGGTCAGCGTTCGAACGCTCGACGTCCTACTTATGGAGTGAGCACTCTACCAAATGAGTTACCGCAGATGTTCCAAAATTTGAATGGGATGATCTTGTAATCAGTGGTGACAGCATGTGTTTAGTTTGCCCTGTATTGTATATATTAGTTTGATGGTTCATTCTTCAAGTTGAAAAAATAGCAACATTTTTTGCACGTATTCTATTAGTATTGATTCGGAAATGGATTAGTATGGCTTTGATGATTATTTAATGTTGCTTATTTCATAATCGAATGTCAAAATTGCATAAAACTAATAAAGATACTGGAGACAGAATGTTCCTATTCCACTTATGCCTTCGGGGCCATATCTTGATATTCGAAACATGGTCTCGTGTTTTTATACGTGCGTGTCCAATTTGATCACAATCCATCCATAGATTTGGAAGGTAGGGAACAAACTTGGCATTTGAACACTATTGTTTCTATATAGCTTCTAAACATATAAACATAGACACATATTTAACAAATAATACTTTCAGGATATACAGCTGTAAAATTGGAAAAGGCAATTTGCAATAGCAAATGAAAATTATATATACTGTGAATTGCCGGATTGTCCTGGATATATTAACGTTCCATAGTTCTAAGGTCCTTTCACTCAATTTCGATTGCACACGTGGTGGGTATAGCTAGCTAAACAGGACGTGCTTACCATTCCATAGCACCCGGACTTACTTCCCTGGTGGAAGTTCACGTATTTTAACATACCTTGCCAGTTTCAAAGTTTTTACTTTGCTTCTGGATTGTTATTCAGACTTAGATTAGATTGTTTGTTTTTGATTATCTCAGAAACTCTTATGTTATCTTGTTTTCTTATTTGATGAGTTTGATGTTTCAATATATTCAATATTAGCAATATTTTTCGTGTACATTTTTCATTGGCAAATAAATGTTGTTCATTTCATAATTTGAAAATCTAAATTACATAAAACTAATAAAGTTACTAGAGACATAATGTTCTTATTCCACTAACGCCTATGGGCCAAATCTTAACACACGGTGTCGTGTTTTGATACATGTGTGTCCAATTTGATCACAATCCATCCATGGATTTTGAAGTCGGTGAACTAACTAGATAATTAAGCATAATTATTTCTATGTATAAATTACATATTATACCAATTCAAATTGTACAGCACTAGACGGCCGTTTCGGAATACAATTCCTCATCCGAAATGCTTGGACCAACATATAGACGCATATTTAACTAATAATACTTTCAACATATACAATAGGAAAAAACAACTTGCAGCTGTTAAAATAGCGTATTTGGCAATAGGTAATACAATGAAACATCATGTACAGTGAATTGTGGGATTGCCCATTTGAAGTCCCATAGTTCCTTTTACAGCTAAAAAACAATGTACTTGGTAATACCCAATAAAACATACATATACTTTGAACTGCCGAATCGCCCTGGATATATTTGACTCCCTTGTTTCTTTCACTGATCATTTGTTACACACATAGCGTGTGAAGCAAACTTAACAGGAGGTGCTTATCGCTCTAGAGCACCTGGCCTAATTTCCCTGGTGAAAGTTCATGTGTTTAACTAATTTGTCAGTTACAATTTTTTTTACATTGCTTATTAGTTGTGATTCGGACATCGATTAGTATGTTTGGTTTTGATATACTGTGCAACCATTCATTCTCACTGTGTCCTAAATTTCGTTGTCTTCGTGGGTATTTTGGGTTTGTTGTAAAAGCCAAATCTAATGTGTGGGGTGGCTGCCTGAAGAAAATCGCTGACATTTACCAAGTCAATCTAATGAGTTGACAATTAAAGATAAAAAATATAAAAAACAACATACCAATCCATGTCCGAATCAAAATCCAGACGCAAAGTAAAAACTTTGAAACTGACAAGTTAGATAAATTTTCACCTTGGAAGTGAAGCTAGGTGCTCTGGAAGAGTAAACACCTCCTGTTTATCTAGCTGCACCCACTATGTGTGTAATCAAAATTGGGTGAAATTAACATTGGACTAAGGCAAAAAGGTTCGGCATGGTGGAGAAAATCGGAGAGCCCAAAGAAAATCACTTTAGCACATCAATCTAATGAGTTAAAATGATAAATAAAAAACAAATAAGTTATGCAAATTAAGATTTTATTTTAGAAAAAAGTAAATAAACACGTAATACTGGCAAATTGTCATATAGCCTCAAATTGAATAATACTGATCAACAGAATATAGAAATGAAAAACGAAAATATCACATTGTAAATCATAAACAAGCTTCAGGCTAGTACTAGTACAATATTCTAACTTCCGATATTTTATCTTTTTCGGTAGGGCTGGTTTGACTTCCCATTGGTTTTATGTATATATTTACAGTAAAACCATTTTTTTAAATTCCCCTCGGAAATTTACAATGTCACTTACTGCAACAATATTTTAAAAATCCATTTTGTATTTGCATTTCTTTATAAGCCTATCTTGAATCATCGTTGAACCAATTCATAAAGTCGAAGTTTTATCTGAACAAGTGATGAAAAGAAGTTTCAATATATATATATATATATATATATATATATATATATATATAGTTCCAAATATGTCAATAAAGTTCATCCTTTGTGTGAGGTAAATTTATATATCAAAAACTTAAAAATAAGTTAAAATGTTTTCTAAAACATAACTGAATTTATTATTTGTAAAACATGTTTCACCTTTGTGTGCGATTCTTCTTGTTACATATAAATGAATGTAACAAGAAGAACCATACACAACTGAACATGTATATTAAATATTTCTTAATTATACAAAGCTGTATAAAGGGTATTGGTAAAAGACTTTGAGAAAATACCTAATGGAACAGACATACATCTTGTCACCTAATCTTAAAATATTTACTATTCTTAGTACCATCCGAGACTAGAAATGGCAAATATTTCAAGATTTCATAGTCATTAAGAGTCAACAAATTATGTCTAGGCAATTGTTTTTAAACGGATCAGGTTTTCGGTAATCAAAACAACAAAATTCATTGGCACAAAGCATAGATTGAGTTAATTATTAATTAAACATAAACTAGCTGATCAAATGAGTTGTTAATTGTAGTAACATTTCATTAAGCTGATTGGTCCAATAGGATTTATACTTGTACAAAATTTATGTTGGACCTCAAAGCATAAGTGAGATAATAATAGTAAAAATTTCTGCATGTTTTGAAAACCAAACACTGGTGTTTCATCATAGTTTATGTTTACAATATCACTACTAATGTGTCAAATTCTCTGAAAAATATCTTAATCGAAAGCTAGAATTGAAAAAATTCTTCAAAACATCAGAGAAATTTGACACAATTCAAAAACTTACAAGCTTCCTCTTTAAAGTCCATATAATTTAAATCCTTGAGGTGGTCTTTATATACAGGATTCACTGTGTATTGAAACCTTAAAACCTTTTCTATGAAGCCCATCATAAGTGTTTCACTGAAATTCTTACAATGTTTAATATATTGGTATTGTAACATAACAGGGTATATCCTTGCATAAAAAAACATCACCGAAACATTAAAGACGCAAGGCATACTCGGTGTTGTGTGATTTTGTTGATAAAATTATCTAAACTAGACCTTTTTAAGGAAATTCTAACATTTTTTAGACATATATGAAACTTTAAAACAAGGTTAAGTCTTTATTAGGAGTCCCATGGACTATGTGAAAAGGGAAAAAATAATTAGAATCTGATAATTTAAAAAAAAAAATAAATTTATAAAACGAAAATAATAAATAAAAATAAATTCTTGATAAGGGATAAATGAGATAGAGGCAAAAACATTTCCAGTCAAACAAAACACTATCACAGTAATATGAATGGATAAAAACCTGGACAAATCCACAGCTGTAGTGGGTGGGTGGGTCAGTAGAATGATGTTTTATGACCCAATTAAGATCAAGTAGCAATGGGTTCTAGATCGGTGGCACTAAAGCCATTTGATAAAACTTTTTTTTTTTCAAATTTGGCCCGAATGGGATTTTAACCTAGAACAATGAGAGGCACTCTGATCAGTAATCAGGCACTTTAGGGCTATCATGACAACCCTCCTTCTACACCCAAATGCAAAATCTGAAAGTTTTTTTCTTCTTGAGAAAATAGATTAGAACAATGAGAGGCACTCTCATCAGTAATCAGCCATTTTAGTCAACTAGGTTACCCTGACAACCCTCCTTCCACTACAAATGCAAAACCAGATGGTTTTTTTTCTTGACAAAAAATAAAATCAAAATTCAAATTTATTTTATATAAAACATTGAATTATGATTGTTACAATGAATTAGTGTATATTTGAACTACCAGTTAATGTAGAAGGTGAGTTGTGCTTTCATATATTTATAAATGCTGTGTGCTTCTTTTACAATCCAATGCATAATATGATTTACACATTAAATAACATCATATATATTATAAATTCATTGATGCAAAAATCTTCAACAAAATACAAATCAGCAAAACAAATGCATAATGTTTATTGTATCCAGGAAATTTTCACATAAATCATCAATTTTTGAGAGTAAAGGGAAATCAAGGTGCATTATGCCCCAGTGAAAATTATATAACTTGATATCTCAAGTCAGTCAATTCTTGGGTGTTGAGGGAATTGACAAAAACCATCAAATTTTAGCAAACAAAGTGACAAAATTCTGCTTGAGTTAGTGCTGTAATATGTAAGCTCAACTTAAGACCACTTGTCCAACAACAGCAACAAGAAAACTAAATTTTTGAGGAAACAATAATTCTGGTGTTTGTGAAATCATGTGAAAATGTAACTGCGTGAAATTTATTGAAAAAAATACTTGTGACATATATTTTTTTCACAAATGTTGTTACTCTTGCAAAATTTAAACAAAATTGTGAACATTTCCTGATATACCATAATCAACAAAATTAAATAGCGATGTATATAAAAATAATATGAATGTAAAAGTATTTGTGTAAAAATGCAAGAATCATCAACAAAATTTAATTGTGAACAGTGTTTTTCTTCATGCATACACATGTACATGCAATATTCATTTGCATCATAAATACAGAATAAAAAACGCAACAAATTTAACAATTTACATGATTTTTTTAGGTATATAAAATCATTTTTAGGTATATAGAATAATATAAATTAAAGTCAATTTTTAAGACTATTTTTATCACAATATGTGTGTAGTTTAAAGATTTTTTCAAAGCAGGTTTTGAAAACTTAAACAAGCCCCTGAGTCAGTGGGACCTATAGTTTCAGTCTGAACTGTTACTTTTCAGTCAGACCAGATCTATAAATTGTCAGTCAGATCTGTAACTTTTAAGTCAGACTATAATTTTTCTTATAAAAATATTTTGGTAGTCTGACATTAATTGATAACAATGAAACTTAAAAAAGTCATAAAAACAGAAAAAAAACAACAAAAAACATGAAAAACAAGTAAAAATGTGATTGTAACAAGTAAATGTGTTAATAATCTAGATAAGAAAATTAAACTTTTTAAATAAAAATAAACTTTTTAAAAAAAAAATGTTTTAATAAGATTTAACTTTTTAAACAAAATTAGACTTTAAATCTTTTTAAACAAAATTAAACTTTTAAAACATAAAATTAAACATGTAAGTAGTTTTTAAGTAGCAAAAACGTAACAATTTATCACAACAAATATATTTTACATATGGAACACACAAATAACATACATGATTATCTTAAAAATATAAAATACATGTGTATATAGTATGATTACATGTGCAGGTTAAGATGTGTTCACACAATCAAAAACATGGTTATAATTGTGCGGCAAGTAATTTGTGAGGCAGAAAAGGTCTGTTTTAGACAATGGGAATGGATTTTGAAGTGATACATTTGACATTGTTGTCTTTTGTGGTTGAAAAGTTCAAAGTTTTAAAGTAGGGTGTGCTACTGGGATTGTGTTTTTCGTCCTAGTCAAGATTATTTTGTGGAAAGTGGGTAAGTCATTTTTAAGATGTTTCAGGATACTGATTACCTTGAGAAAATACTCAAACTTTGGAAAATAAGCTGATTTTTTTTCTCAAAGTTGTTATAGGTGCATATATAAAAATATTTTGGTACTTTGGTACAAGAGGACATAGAAAGGTAGAGGTTAGGTAAAATGGGGATATGAGAAAGTAAAAAATATTTACCCTTTAGAAAATGACTAAATGATATAGTGATTGAAAATTCAGGGTCATTGGAGTGTGCTCATTATTATTATATGGGATTGAAAAATCTTTTTACCTGATAAATTTTAAATTTTATCACCATTATCAAATTTGGTGACATTTGTTGTTCAACTAAGAATGTGATTCGGGTAAGAGTCCATTGTCTGCCAGTGTTTTCTTCACAAAACAAATGAAATTCGTTTCAGACATTTTATAGTCCTATATTTTTACAGGAAATGGCTAAAATATTTGAACGGTCATCAAAGATGACATGAATCAAATGGTTAAGCCATGTTTTTGATATGGTGAAAACCCCACACTTTTAAATCAGTAAACTCGGATATTTTTATCTGAAAAAATAAAATATAAACTTTGTAATTGATAATATGACATTAAATGCCACACAATACATAGTGTTAATACTTTTAGTGGTCACTTATATTCATTTTATACGCTTTTGTTCAAAGTATCAGGGTCTGTTAATAAATAATCCAACATTATTCCAGAATTGTCTCCCTTTAGCAAAAAAAATGACCAGGAATACTGGTCCCAAGACAAAATAGTCAATTAATTATTTTGAATAATTTTTTTCAAAATATTTCATTCACAATCAATCTATCAATTAGGTTTTTGGCCTATAACTTTCAAATCGTACATGTTTAAGCATTAAAAATTTTAATATCAAATTCAAAATATTTATTCTTTACCCTGGTAAATAGCATGAAAAAAACAATATTTGTTTAAAACTTATAGTTTTTGGTCAGATTTTGATCAGTTAGCTTAATTAAATTAGATTTCAATAGATTTAATTACAATATTTGCAAAGAAATACGCTATACAGTAAAACCTCGTTATAATGCCCCTCGATTACTTTGCCACCTCGCTTATCGCCACACTATTTTGAAGTCCAAAAATCCATTTTGCTTATGTTTTTCTTTATGGGCCTCACTCGATTTATTGCCAAACCCCTTTATAACACCAAAATATGACTGAACAAATGATGGCGATGAATCGAGGTTTTACTGTATATGTATTTTCCTATCAATGATTTTGTCAAATGTAATAAGGTCGTTCTCACAAAACGTAGTAAAATGTTCATTCAGAAATAGTTCACTTATCAGTCAAACATGGTCAACGATAACAAACTTAATATTCCATAATAACAACAGACACAGTTAAAACTGGACACAGAAATGCAATCAGAAGTGCAACATGGTCAACAAACAATTAACAATACAAATTAAAATATTACTTCATTTGTAGCTCTTTACTTTAGCATACAGAGTTATCTCTCCTTAAACTTCACTCATGAACAATACAAATTTATATATATATTATATTTATCTATATATAAAGATAGATATAGCTATATATATAAAATCAAAGTTGTTGAAAAATGAAATATTTAGGCCAAATACTGAATCGCACATTTAACATGGTTAATTAAATCAGTGTTCATTCTAGAAGGGGGGCATTAAATCCCTTAATCTGCCAAATGGCGCCGTTGTTAAGCTCTTAGGAGGCCATGAATGCAAAAATATTGATGTTTTGTTGTTTTAAAGGGAAGCTTTTCGAAAATGGTCCCTCCTGAAAAATCCTAAAATGTACACTGCTCAATTTTGAAGTGAATCCTTTCCTAACTCAATTTTCACTGAAAATAAATAATTAAAAATTTAATACATGACCATAATGCCATAATGATTATTTATTTAACGGCTATTGCCTGGTTTTGACTTTGAGCCTGGGCTTCACGTTGACGTTTTAATTCTTGTTGTAATAAATAAATATAAGCCTTACAGGGTTTAACTAGCGGCTTTGTGTACGTGTCTTTATACGACGTATTGAAATCTTGTTTTCCATCCGTCGATATCAGGTGGTGTTCCGGTTTAAAATCCCTCGTAGGCTCCTCCAGTTTCTTGGGACCAAAGCTAGACTTTGTAATACTTGCGCCCTCAAACTTGACCTGTGGTGGAATGTAGGGTCTGTTTTCGTGGAAGTCTCCGTATCGTACCCTGGTAGTTGTTCCTGGATGCTTAAAGAACTCGTTGTATTTCGTTCTTCCGTCAAACTTGACCTCCTTATCGTGCAGCTGAGAGACAGGTGGTGGTACCCGTATCTGTGTGTTACGATCAACATCTATTGGCTGATAGTCGTGCTGTTAAAAGAAAAAATAAATATATATAAACAAACAAGGAAATGCATTTACTGTAAAGGGGATTATTTTTGCGGGGTGAAAATTTCGCGATTTCTGAAATCTGACATTTCCTGTGGGTGTAATATTCGCGTTACCGATATAAGTGGGTGTATATTCTGTATATTATGATATATAAACCTGTATAGTTGTCATTTTTGCATGGGTAAAAAAATTTCGCGGTAATTTCTTTAGCACAAGATAAGCTAAAATTTTACCCACATGAAAATCCCCCCCCCCCTTTACAGTAGCTTGTAGCAATATTGTCAGTCAGAGGTTGAATTTTATGTGCAATTTTCTGACAAATGGCAATGAAAAATAATAAGAATTATAATCAAGAATTACATTATAAGTTATACAGGGCTTTGGCAGGTTACACGGCCCCATGTACCCCGTCAAAGATTTATGTACCCTGAGCCGCAGGCGAAGGGTACATTCATCTTTCACGGGGTACATGGGGCCGTGTAACCTGCCAAAACCCTGTATAACGTTTTTGTCACCCTTCAAAGCGTTACCAGTTGGATCTTTTTAACTTCCATTTCGTATTTTGTGTGACTTGCGTACGCTGTCGCCATGTTTGTTTACTGTAACTAGACGTCAGTGTTGTACGAGTAACTTCCTTTTTACCGCTAAATGTCGCGTGCGTCCATATACCCCGGCAGATTTCCGAACATTGTTCCATGTACCCCGGCAAATTAACCAATCGCTATGCGAGAAATTTCTTTGAAGGGTGAAAAAGAAACTTATTTTTTTTTAAACAAGAGGCCCATGGGCCTGATGCGCTCACCTGATAACTAATGGCTAGCTGATAAATTTAAAGAAAACATAAATACTAAACCCCAAAGACTTTTTTCTTTACATCATGATAACTGTTGTATCAATACCTACAACATTCTAGTATACATGCCTATACAAAAAGTTAATAGTTAATTAACCATTTCAGTATTGTTCCACATCTGTGACATTGACCTTTGAACCCATGACCTTTTTCTATACATCAAAATGATCGTTGTATCGAAACCTACAACATTCTAATATACATGCCTATACAAAAAGTTTATAGTTTTTGAGATAATTAACCATTTCGGTATTGTTTTGCATCTGTGACCTTGACCTTTGACCCCATGACCTTTTTCTATACATCAAAATGATCGTTGTATCATTACCTACAACATTCTAATATACATGCCTATACAAAAGGTTTATAGTTTTTGAGATAATTAACCATTTCGGTATTGTTTCACATCTGTGACCTTGACCTTTGAACCCATGACCTTTTTCTATACATCAAAATGATCATTGTATCAATGCCTACAACATTCTAATATACATGCCTATACAAAAAGTTTATAGTTTTCGAGACAATTAACCATTTCGGTATTGTTTTGCATCTGTGACCTTGACCTTTGACCCCATGACCTTTTTCTATACATCAAAATGATCGTTGTATCAATACTTACAACATTCTAATATACAAGCCTATACAAAAAGTTCATAGTTTTCAAGATAACTAACCATTTTGGTATTGTTTTGCATCTGTGACCTTGACCTTTGAACCCATGACCTTTTTCTATACATCAAAATAATTGTTGTATCAATACCTACAACATTCTAATATACAAGCCTATACAAAATGTTTATAGTTTTCGAGATAATTAACCATTTCGGTATTGTTTCACATCTGTGACCTTGACCTTTGAACCCATGACCTTTTTCTATACATCAAAATGATCAATGTATCAATACCTACAACATTCTAATATACATGCCTATAGAAAAATTTTTTAGTTTCCGAGATAATTCACCATTTCAGTATTGTTTCACATCTGTGACCTTGACCTTTGAACCCATGACCTTTTTCTATACATCAAAATGATCGTTGTATCAATACCTACAACATTCTCATATACATGCCTATACAAAATGTTTATAGTTTTCGAGATAATTAACCATTTTGGTATTGTTTCGCATCTATGACCTTGACCTTTGAACCCATGACCTTTTTCTGTACATCAAAATGATCGTTGTATCAATATCTACAACATTCTAATATACATGCCTATACAAAACGTTTATAGTTTTCGAGATAATAATTATAATCAGAGGTAAAAAAAATTAGGTCACGACCTTTACAATTGACCTTGACCTCATTTTGAAGATACTAACAAGAAGATGTCAAAACTGAAAACCCCTTGTCATTATCTGGTTAAAAAGTCAAGTTATAACAATTTGAAGCTATTTTACGATTTTTTCAAAATTAAACGCAAAAACGCGTAACCTATTTTTTATCCGAATTTCACAAAATGAACAAACTATAGGCTCAAGACCCTAGAAAAGCCAAATATCACATCAGATTTTTTCTCCAATCAGTACTTTCGGAGAAGAAGATTTTTTTAGATTTTTGCACCCCCAGGTCACCTTGACCTAGTTATGGTAGCCATGGCAACGCCACGAACAAATCTGAATTGCACCGGCCCATATATACTTCTGACAAAGTTTCATTAAAAACTGTCCAGTAGTTTCAGAGGAGAAGTCGAAAATAGGTGTTAACGACGCACGCACGCACGCACACACGCACACACGCACGCACGCACACACGCACATACACACGCTGCACTATGCCATAAGCTCACATGACCTTCGGTCAGGTGAGCTAAAAACGTAACAAATTAACAGCAAAGTATACAAAATGTTCAGAGCAACTTAATTTTTTACGTAATTAAGAAGAAATTGAGCAATACTTGTTCAAAAAATTAATATGGAATACTGATTAACTGATTAGCTACAATGCATAATCTCAATGTGATATGACCTAACTAGGGTTACACGTCAGGCTATATATAGATCAGACAACTACCTTTTTACTTCAAGAATTACTTATAGACATGTACTGTAAAAACCCATGTAATTTACACAGTATTTTTAGTAAAAAATAAAGTTGAAGTTTAGGGGGTAAGTTAATCACATGAGTAGATCATTTTCCACATTTTCTCCCTTCTGTTGACTGTACATGTTTCTGGTGTAAACAATTAAACTGGAAAACGATATATTGTTTTAAAATACATGATAACATATTAACAGCAAAGTAGACACACTGTTCAGGCAATTTAAATTTTTCAGTAATTAAGAAGAAATTGACCAATATTTGTTCAAAAATTAAGATGAGATATTGATTAACTGATTTATTAAGTCAAGAATATTACACTTACCAGTACATAAAGATGTCACCAGCTATAGGTGAGGTAGCTAAAAATTTACATTTGCATTGCACTCAGGGCAATGTACAAGGACGATTCTTAAGCATGCCACGCCTACTCAGTACTATGACCTGAGCATCAGTTTATAAGGTCTCTTCAGAAGGCCTCTATGACTTTCATTTCTGAATGCTGAGTGCTTGGCGATATAACAATCCCAACCTATTTTCAAGTCTTGGTCAGACCCAGCCAGGGTTTGAATCCAAGACCTCCAATATTCTACAATGACACTGGGCTTTAGTTTTAAAGGTCTCTTCCTTTAATGAAGTACAACAGGGTTCGTACAGACATTTGGACTCCAAAATTAAGGACTTTTTAGGGTCTTTTCAGGGTCTTATTTGCAAATTTAAGGCCTAATCAGAAGGAAAATTTTAGCAAAAAAATATCGGTACAAAGGCAATTAAATCAATAAAACAATTACTTACGTGTCCATAGTAACGACACTTGAGGTAGATAAAGTTGAAGTTGGGCGTTTGAGAGGGCCAGGTACCTTCAAATTGCTCATTTCAACGTAACTTATTAATGAATTTATTTATTTATATCAGTTTATTTGCAATCATTTAATATCAAAATACAGACACCCAACTGGCCAAATTGAAGGGCTTTTTAGGTCCTTCAGAATAAATTCAAGGGCTTTTTAGGGTCAATCTTGTTTGAGGGTCTTTCCAGGGAAAACCTCAAAATTTAAAGTCTTTACCAGGCCTGTATAAACCCTGTACAATGAGTTATTAACTTACCTTATTGGATGTAACTGTTTCAAATTTGACAGTAGGTGGTTCGTATTGTTGAGGGTCATGGACAAACGGCTTGGGTACAGGATTCTGCAATATATCATGTCCTCTATATATAGATCTCTGCTCTGTCGAAAAATTTTGTCTAAAAATATAAAATTCATATTGTCAGCAAGTATATATATTTGAATTTTGTGATTTTGTTAACATATGATAATAAAAAAACATAAAAAAAGAAAAAAAATCTACCAAATCTGCCTTATGCCTTTAAAATTGGGAAAATTAAGTTCCTCGATGCAAAAAATGTTAAATTGTGGCAATATCGTAAATTTGTTTTGTGGGTCAGGTCAACTACATTTGTAATCAAATCTGCTAGAGTATCACTGTTGTTTATGGGAATTTCAGTAGTAAAATTTGGAAATTTTAATCCTGTTTACCAAGGGGATTAAACTACAGTCCAACCTGCCTGAAAGGCCACCTCTATATAAGGGTCACATGCTTATAAAAGACAGTAGAATTGTATCCCAACTGTACTTTATTCATATTATTTGAACTTGTATATAAAGGCCACTGTTACTGGTTCCCTTGGGTGGCCTTTATAGACAGGTTTGACCGTACCTGTATTTGTAGTTGAATGGAATGGAGTTAATGGTGTCTTATGCCCCAGTCAAGATTAATTCAATTAGATTGATGTGATCAGCTCAGGGATGGTAGAGTCAACCATAGTGCCTGGAGAAAATCATCGACTTTCTCACATCAGAATCTGAGTGTGAAATTTGAATCTAGATGGTGAGATGCAGTATGAACTTTATAGCACTTGGCCACTAAAGCCTAGAGTGTATGAATCAGCTTTGTAAGTCACTTCAATTTTCCAGGTGGGACTTTTCACCTGGAATAATAAAGTGACTAAAACTGTCAGTAAAGCTGATTTATACCCCCTACATAGATTCTGCCATTGGGTCATGGGCCCTCTAAGTTTGATTAAAATCCATTCATAGACATGAAATATATGGAGCACAAACAATCTTGGGACAGCCAGATGGAAGGTTGATTCCTATACATTCCCCTAAACTTTATTTGCAGAGAATATTATAATACCAGTAGAAATTCTTGACACTACTGAGTTATATAGTATCGCTGAATATAATGAGGATAAATCACTAAGAATCTTAGATTTAAACCTAGGCAATGGGAGACAGTGTTATACAAAAGCCCCGACTTTAGGCCACTTGGCCACCACAGCACTGCTTGGAATAATTAGGACTAAATATAGACATCCCTGGCACTTCTGAGTGATCAAAGTTTGGCTGAGGATATTAAAATTACTTACTTGTTGTCAAATCTTAGGTCTATTGTCGTAGGTGCTGGCTCAACTAGCTTGGCTGGCATTGGCTGTCCAGATCTGTAGGGTGGAAAATCAAATTTATTTTGTGTTTCATCTGAGAATTTTCCCAACTTTTTCGGTTTTTTACCCAGTGATGACTTCTGGTGTACACGCTCAGCACGATGATCTCCCTCGATCTTCTTAAAGGTATCCTTAGTTGTTGTCGTCATAAACATGTCACCTGTAAAAACGTATATATGTTATATACAAGTATAAACAATAAACAAATAGGTAAACAACTTTGGTCTGTCCGATTGACCTTTTATTAGGATTATTCATACAGGAGGATCCACCCAAATACATGGGTAGTGTTAAGATCCAAGTTATTCGGTACATACACAGGGCACAGGTTTACTCTATAAAGTGAGTATATCTCATGATGTATATATATATAATAATAATAAAAAAAAACCTGTGTTCCCTATACATATGTGTACATGTCTACTTGGTCCGTGATAAAAATTTAAATGAAAGTTCAAGCGGACAGGTCAAAGTTGTTTGCCTATACAAACAAGTGTTTTTGTAATGTGTGTCATGTTTGACAGACTGTTTGACCTTTAATTTGAGAATTATATTGGGCTAATAGACTGTGTGATTTAGGTAAGACAGCATGTTTTATAACTATAAATACCCGGTATCCAGTATAACTATCATCTATCCTGATATATCAACGTCATATAGTCCCTAAATGACACAATGAAAATGTCTGTTTGAATATTCAAATTAAAGATTAAACGGCCAGGTCAAACTTGACACACTTTAATAGGGTGTCATAACTTCCTATTTTTTCATTACAAAATCACAACTGGTTACTTATTTTTCATATTTTTTAAAAAGGAACCAAACTTGTGAAAAAATGTTTTTGAAAATGACAATATTGTCACAAATTTTGGAAATTTGGCTACTTATAACTCTAATTTGTGAAAATAAACTATAACCCTCAAATGAAAATCATTTTGTCCAAATTCAGCCAAAAATAATTCCAGGTTCAAGAAAGATTATAGCAGAAGACACAAACACACTCATTCTCTATTACATGTATTCCTATTAAGTTTAAAAATATCAAAACCCCATCATAAGAAATGCTCATGACAAAGACTGAAGCAGAAGAATTAGAATAATAATAATAATATGATCTGCAACAAAACTCAGTATGCTCCTATTTTGTTTTTGGAGATCAAATTGAAAATTTGCTGTTTAACATCAATTAAAATTTAAACTTCAAACTTATCAATATTGGTACTAAAAATATCTACCAATAAACAAAGGCGAAACAGGTACAATGGTATTCAAACTGTTCAAAGAATGTAGATGCATACATGTATATTTAATTACCGGTATATATATAAAATGTATCCTAATTGCATGCAATTCTGTGCATATTACCTGTATATGCAGTGTATCATGTGTATATAATTTAGCATTTCAGCATGTGCATAAATAAAATGTTTTATAGAGTTTGTGAGTGTCAAGGTTTAGGAGGGATTGGTGCAGTGGGTGTTTAAGGGTAATATGGCATAATAATTCAATTTTTCTCAAAATTGTTTGCACACACATTACTATAATATTATTATTTAAAGATCTATGTCAAAATGAGTAAATCGGAGTACGTTCTTTAATTTTTCCTGAAATTCGGATTTTGAGATTGTGCATCAGGTATCGGGTTTGTGTTACAGATTTCAGAAGGTTTGGTGTGACGGATATATATATAAATGTGCTACATGCATATACAGTGTTTTCAATGTTTTTAAAGTCAAGTATTTTCTTTCCCATAATCTCTTTGTTACTTGTGGTTGTTAGCGTCCTCTATAGCAGCCACAGGTGGCCTACTCTTATTTTTAACTCTACAGAGCTGTCTTATGCATGCACTGAGACATGAGACTCTGTTTTCAGTTTCATCCAAAAGACTATTATAGTAACAAGCTTTTTACAGTTCTAGTATGGGCAGGAGATGAAATTCATCTCAGAAAATTTCCAAGTCACAAGTGAGGTTCAAACCCACACCTCTTGACTCGAAAGCCAGTGACAGTACCACTCTGCCATGTCCGCCCTTGTACATGTGATATGTTTCCTGTGTATTTTAGCAATAACATCAAAACAATTTGTGATCAATCAACTAATACATAAAGTGATACATGCAGATAATTCGTTTTGTAAATTTCAAAACATGATTTACATTTTACCATCATGCTAAATATAATATTTATCTGATATATACCATATCCCATTATGTTGCTATGGTGAATAATAAAAACAAAGATCAACACATTATAAACATTAGATTTTATGTTTGTTTAGCCAAACTTTTACATGTTTTAAAAGTACTATATTTAGAATTTATGTAAGGGAGATAATCCAAATAAACTTTTGTAATGCATAGGGTTATAACTCAATGTAATTTTTCCAAATTAGTAATTTGAAGTATTTTAACATGATGGATTAACATGGATTAACACATGCAGATAATTCCATAGTACCTAAATGATTTTTTTTTTCAAAATAATTCAAGAAATCAATATTAAATCAGTATTAGTTCCCTGTACCTTGGTTTTGGCATATCAATTTTCCAAATGGTTATTGCCCCCTACGTAGCAATAACAAATGTGTTATTACCACATATTTTATTATAACATACTTTATAATATATACGTATATGGGCTATACAACGTTATGAATGGCTTAAAGATGTATAAATAAAAGAAATTTGTCATATTGGGTCAAATAATACATCAATTTGATCAAAACCATAAATATAGATCCACCATTTTGTTTTCACCATATGGTCGGATCATTTTGTAATTCAACACGATCAAAGCTTGATCATCCATCATTTAGAAAGCAATTTTTTGGAAGAAAATCAATAAATTTTAGATTTAATTTTAAATTTGACTATTTAATCCTATTCAGTCGTTATAGGTAATGATGCTTACGGTTATATGGGTATGGGTATAAAAAATATGTGGTAATAACATTTGCCATCAATTTTAGGTTCATATTTTAAAACCTCTAAATCAAGAAGGTTTCCAATATTTCTGACCGATGCATATATAATTTTTGGAGATTTGCGAGGCACCTACACAAACCTACTCGTTTATATGTCTACATTAAATTTATAAATTCATGATTATATACATTTGCAATTTTTGCAGTTAAGTGATGGGAAAAACTGTCATAGTTTAGTTAATGTAACACAAGTTTTTATTGTGTGCATTTTATTGTTTGTGTGAATATAAGTCATGTTAGCTTAGAAATAATCAACATCTGTCCCTGGTATATCAAAGAATCATATGGTTTCACCACCCTGTGATGTATACTTCCGTATTTAAACTCGTACATGTACTTATCGATGATATATCATGGGTAGATGTTGATTATTTCTTAAATTTTGATACTCGCAAAAATTAACTGACAAGAAAATTCCATATTTAGAGTACATTTAAATTTATTTAGAGTCTTAAATTATTAGATTTATTAATAAAATTTGTGAAATGTAAAACAAGAATAATTATTGTTTTGGTATAAATTCTGTTCATAACAATAATCTTACCTTCCAATTTGATGTTAGCATCTGCCAATCTTATGGCATCTGGTCTCGGGGCAAATTCACCTTTAAAGGATTCTTTTGTACAACTTTCTGGGAAAACTTCTTTTTTAGGATACAATATTGAACCTGTAAATAAAGTAATCAGTAATGCACTCTCTATGACCTTTGCCTGTAGTTTAATATATATTTGTATAATTGGTTCAAAACCAATGCATGACATACAATATCATTTGTAATTGTATATAGTTTCCTGAAATTTGTCCAAAACTGTCATGAGTTAGAGAGTTATAGAATGGAGTTGAGCAATGGTGTTTTATGCCCCAGTCAAGATTTTTTCACTTATATCGAGGTTGTCAGTTCTAGGATAGTGGAGGAAACCATAGTGCCTAGAGAAAACAACTGACCTTTGGCAATGAACTGACAAACTTTCCATACTAGGATCTGCCCTAGTGGGATTTAAATCTTGACAGTGATGGGCACTTTGATTAGTAAACAAGTGCTATAGACCAATCAGCCACTGTGGACCCCTGTAATGTCATTGGCTTCCAGACAGACAGATATTATATGTAGTAAAACTACAAACAAAAAAATACTTCTCACGACTCTCTCTCACCTTTAAGTGAATGAGGTCTGGCCCTTGAAATTGTGAAATAAACATCATTGGCCACAATTGTGAGAAAATTCCAAATATACTGATTTTAAAGCTGAAATGTCCAAAATTGTTAAAGTGATTGTGAAAAAATCATAAGATTTTGAATTGTGGATGGGGCAGAATATCCACCAGAAAAAAAACGACCCAGCGAGACCCCTACTTCTTTACCTGTAAAACTTGGCAATTCACCAAACGACACTACAGGTTTTGTAACCCATTGTTTATAATGGTCCTTTGTGGTAGTTTGGCCATCAAACCTGGCAGATGTAGTTATATAATTATTTCTTGGTTCCACTCGGCGGATCTCTGGTAGCATCTGTTTTGGTATATATTCTCTGGTGTAAGATGTTGTACCCTCAACTGGAACTGAAGCTTGGACATAGTTTTCTTCCTGTAACCATAGTAACAAGGATATAGATTAATTCATTAATAAGTCACTGTGAATAATTCAAAGGTAGATTGATTAAAGCCAGCTTCTCTCCTTTAAATGGAGCACCATTCAACCACAAGGTTATACACTCATAGACCTAGTATATGGCTGGAATCTATTTATTTATCAACTCTTATCAAAATAATATACATAGCATCAAAAAATGACTATCATATACATGTATGTCAATATCTCTTACAATAACTATTAATGTAAAGGGGATTCATTTTGTGTCGCGAAAATTTTTGCGATTTCTGAAATCTGACATTTTGCATGCGGGGTAATTTTTGCATAACCAATGTAGGTGGGTGTATATTCTATATATTATGATATATCAACCTGTATGCTAGACATTTTTGCATGGGTAATTTGTTTAGCATGAAATAAGCAAAAATTTCACCAACACAAAAATTTCCCCTTTACAGAAGTGATTTATTTGATGCAAATTTTCTTAACTGGTGGAAAAAACCCTTTATTCAATTAATAGCTAGTGCAGTTAAAAAGGGTCTTACATAGGTGTTCATGTTATTTTGATTTATTGTACAAGTTTAATTTTAGCCTGGTTAAAGTAAACAAACCTAAGGGAACTCGGATGAGACTCAAAACCCAGGTTCCTTGTCTCTTTGCATGCAAAAGACATTGCTAGAGTTTGAAAAAGAGTAGGTCACCTGTGGCCGCTAAAGAGAACGCTTACAACAAGAAGCTATCGAAACAGACTGAGCAAGATAAGAAGCACTTACTGGAATGATTGGTTTGGTTCTTTCCGTCACACCTGTTGGTCTGAATTCGTCACGTTGATTGGTCTGGAAGCACATAGGTGCTGACCGAGGGATCCTGGACGGAGATGGTGGGGGTCGTTTACTGGAACGTGGTCGTGGATATTGTACAGCCTTGTATGTGGAAGCATAATCTGTCTCGGGAAATGGAACAGATTTTCTTTGTTGAGATAATCCTCTTCCTTTTCTTCGTTTGTGGCGACTGGAATTATAAATTTAAAAAAAATAGTTGATTAATAAATTGATCAAATAAGCACAGTCAATTTTCTTCTTTTGGTAACTATAGATTTGATTAAAGTAGATAATAATTCATTTACCAGTATATCTGAAGGTCAGTCAGCAAGGTCAGTTCTAAAATGATGGAGGGAATCAAAGTTCCTAGAGAACCACTAATCTTCAACCAATAAGTCTCCAAGAAAAATATAACAGTATTTAAGTTTTTTCTGAAGTATTACATTAGAATAAACTTCAATTTCATAAGTTTCCAAATTGTGGTGGGAGATTTAATAAGCAACCTAACAAAACTAAGTAGAAACTGTCTTTTGAGAACCAAATACCCCACCCCCAACATTTAATGTTTTGCCCTGACCTTGACCCTTAAAATATGACCTTGTTCTAGGTCATGGCACACCTTTGGACCATTGAGATTATCCATATGAAAATTTATAACAGTTGTTCAAAGCAATTATGAGATATGGCCCAGACAATTTTACACAGACAGACAGACATACATGATGATTCCTATATAACCCCCCCCCCCCCCAACTTGTATAATAACTTTAAAATATTAATTTTAAAGTTGTACTCATTTTAGTAATTTTCTAAATTGAAACAGTAGCCCTTATTTAAATCCAATGTCAAATTAAATATGATCACAGTGATCCAATAGATTTATGAGCATAGTAATTAAATTGATCCGATATATTTGTGCTAATACAAGCCTATGTGAATATACCCAAATCATAATTTGCACTAAAACCTGTAAAAATGGTAAAGGTTAAAATTAATATATATAAGAAGTATTATTTGAAGTGGAGTAATGGTGTTTTAACCCCCCCCCCCCCTCCCACCCCCAGCCACCCCAGCCACCCCTCATATCAAATAATGAACAGTGGAGGAAACTCTTAAGTGCTGTGAGAAGACCATCAACCTTTGGCAAGCAAAATAAAAATTTCTCAAACTTAGAATCTACCTGAGTGAAATCCAAACACCGGTAGTAAGAGGAATTGTGATTGGTAAGTGCATGGTTTAAACCACTCAGCCACCAAGCCTCTCTTTACTTTGGCAGCCCTTTCAGTAAATTTTAAAGTACCGTTAGAAGACAAACTATCTAAAATAGGCAGCAAATATGGAGTAATATGTATGGCAAAACATATTCAGAAAATGTAAAATCAGTGGAAGTAGGCAACATTCTGAATCCAAATCCATAACAAGTAGCATACAACTTTATTCACCTTGCTTGCTTTATTCAAACCATTGCTTTTTTGCCAGGTGAGCGTACAGGCTCCAATTAGATAATGGCATAGCATAGCTTGCATGCTTTGGGGACTTATCATCCTGCCATCCCAGGACCCTGTTGTTCCAAGCTTGATCAGTCAAAATTTGTTTTTTGCATTGTATTAAATTTTTTGTGAAGTTTTTGTTTCAAACACAAAAAGTAAATAGAATTTCATCTAATTGAAACAAATTTTTTAAAACTGTTGATTCATTATGATATGTTAAGTTTTATTGGTGTTTTAAATTTGGCTAATCACTGATTAAACTAATCAAGCTTCAAACAACTGGGTCCTGCTGTATATATTAGTTTGAATCAAACATATTTAATATAATTTATACAATTAACATCTGTTAATTATACCGTTAGAAGATCGATATATGATTGGACGGACTGCCAATTACCTGTCCATTGTAAACAGTTGAACCATGTAGGCCTCCAATTTAAAACATAAATACAATGTCCTATCATGTTATGTATCAGAGATATAAAGACACAGTGTGATAAATACACAATTATGTGTGTGTCATTTAATACACTGTACAACACACTTCAATAGTTATAAGTATTATACCGACATTATAGTTTTAAGGTATGATTGGTTAATTTCAAATTGTGTGTCTTTAACCATTTTTAGTGTCTGAAGAACCAGACACAATTTACACACAATTTTAGATTTTAGTGTTCCTATACTAATTAGTTGCTTGGAAATTTGCAAATAGATTTAAGTTTTTGAAGTAAGGCAAAATTTTCAATCAGTCTTGATAATTTCAATGTTTTCTATTGTGGTATAATATATAGGATACTATTGAAAAATAACCAGTCTCAGACTGTGGGACTGGCTGAACACTGAACACTGACTAAACACAGAAGTAATAACCTGAATCACATAGTTTAAATTTTAGCTAATGACTGCAAATTTTAAAGTTCCTAGCCATTAATTGTTGTCAGTGACAGTAATTAACTAATTCATTTTACACAAATACAAAATGGATTGGATGGGGATAATTGTATATTCGTTTTATTACAAGATATTACTGGTATTCAGAAAAATAAAGTAAAAAGTGCCGAAGACTGAACACTAAACCTATGAAAAAGATACTACATTTGTACATGCATTTATACTTAAACAAGTTTTAATGCCCCAATATCATATAAAGAAACTCTGATAAAGCTGAAATGCTATGCTTTTCATGGTGCTTTGGTGGCCAGTGGCTTCACATTACTTTCGTGGCTATCAACACCTAGGTTTAATTCCCACTTGTAATAAATCCTAGTAAGTTGGCAAAAAAGCCATTTTGTTGGTCTGTTTGACTAGTTTTTTGTATACTTTATTAAGGTGTTGGCCTGTGTATTTTAGGGAATTAGCTATGGATTATTTTATATTATGGTACATAATTGCAGACTGTAAGGGAGATAACTGTGAGCATTGTGATTGTATTAGGTAGACACATGTCATAATCTCCAAGTTTGCTGCATCTCCATAAGGGAGATAACTCTGAGCAATGTGATTGTATCAGGTAGACGCATGTCACAATCTCCAAGTTTGCTGCATCTCCATAAGGGAGATAACTCTGAGCAATGTGATTGTATCAGGTAGACACATGTCACAATCTCCAGGTTTGCTGCATCTACATAAGGGAGATAACTCTGAGCAATGTGATTGTATCAGGTAGACACATGTCATAATCTCCAAGTTTGCTGCATCTACATAAGGGAGATAACTCTGAGCAATGTGATTGTATCAGGTAGACACATGTCATAATCTCCAGGTTTGCTGCATCTCCCATAAGGGAGATAACTCTGAGCAATGTGATTGTATCAGGTAGACGCATGTCACAATCTCCAAGTTTGCTGCATCTCCATAAGGGAGATAACTCTGAGCAATGTGATTGTATCAGGTAGACACATGTCACAATCTCCAAGTTTGCTGCATCTCCATAAGGGAGATAACTCTGAGCAATGTGATTGTATTAGGTAGACGCATGTCATAATCTCCAAGTTTGCTGCATCTACATAAGGGAGATAACTCTGAGCAATGTGATTGTATCAGGTAGACACATGTCATAATCTCCAAGTTTGCTGCATCTACATAAGGGAGATAACTCTGAGCAATGTGATTGTATCAGGTAGACACATGTCATAATCTCCAGGTTTGCTGCATCTACATAAGGGAGATAACTCTGAGCAATGTGATTGTATCAGGTAGACACATGTCATAATCTCCAGGTTTGCTGCATCTACATAAGGGAGATAACTCTGAGCAATGTGATTGTATCAGGTAGACACATGTCATAATCTCCAGGTTTGCTGCATCTCCCATAAGGGAGATAACTCTGAGCAATGTGATTGTATCAGGTAGACGCATGTCACAATCTCCAAGTTTGCTGCATCTCCATAAGGGAGATAACTCTGAGCAATGTGATTGTATCAGGTAGACACATGTCACAATCTCCAAGTTTGCTGCATCTCCATAAGGGAGATAACTCTGAGCAATGTGATTGTATCAGGTAGACACATGTCACAATCTCCAAGTTTGCTGCATCTACATAAGGGAGATAACTCTGAGCAATGTGATTGTATCAGGTAGACACATGTCATAATCTCCAGGTTTGCTGCATCTACATAAGGGAGATAACTCTGAGCAATGTGATTGTATCAGGTAGACACATGTCATAATCTCCAGGTTTGCTGCATCTCCCATAAGGGAGATAACTCTGAGCAATGTGATTGTATCAGGTAGACGCATGTCACAATCTCCAAGTTTGCTGCATCTCCATAAGGGAGATAACTCTGAGCAATGTGATTGTATCAGGTAGACACATGTCACAATCTCCAAGTTTGCTGCATCTCCATAAGGGAGATAACTCTGAGCAATGTGATTGTATTAGGTAGACGCATGTCATAATCTCCAAGTTTGCTGCATCTCCATAAGGGAGATAACTCTGAGCAATGTGATTGTATCAGGTAGACGCATGTCACAATCTCCAAGTTTGCTGCATCTCCATAAGGGAGATAACTCTGAGCAATGTGATTGTATCAGGTAGACACATGTCACAATCTCCAAGTTTGCTGCATCTCCATAAGGGAGATAACTCTGAGCAATGTGATTGTATCAGGTAGACACATGTCATAATCTCCAAGTTTGCTGCATCTCCATAAGGGAGATAACTCTGAGCAATGTGATTGTATCAGGTAGACACATGTCACAATCTCCAAGTTTGCTGCATCTCCATAAGGGAGATAACTCTGAGCAATGTGATTGTATCAGGTAGACGCATGTCACAATCTCCAAGTTTGCTGCATCTCCATAAGGGAGATAACTCTGAGCAATGTGATTGTATCAGGTAGACACATGTCACAATCTCCAAGTTTGCTGCATCTCCATAAGGGAGATAACTCTGAGCAATGTGAGGTCTCATTAAACACTTCCAGGTCACAAAAGGTCAATTGGCCCTGGTTCCAAATAGTACCTCTTAGACATTAAAATACTAATAATAAGGGGTATGGCTGATAAAATCGGGTACACAAATGTTATTGGGATAAACAATATATCATTGGAAAGTAGAAGATACACAGAATAACTGTGTAATTAAAAATTGAGAAATTGCGTAAGATACACTTGTATAAGAACGGAAGTAAATAGGTGGACAGCATCCGCTAAGGTTCCAATAAACACAAGCCGTGAATGCGTGTTTTTCATGTGGTATGCATATAATCCCATCTAGCGAAAAAAATCAACGGTAATGGTACCGTTTTTACAATTGATTATTGAAGTGTTTTTAATTCCCTTTCAAATGGTGTATAATTTAATGTACCTATTACGTACAGAAACTCACAATGGCGTCACAAAGTTGGGTAATTTAACATGGGACCCTATGGGAAAGGGCGAAGTGTTTAATGAGACCTTAAGTAGCCACAGGCTATTTTCCTAAAAACGGAGTGTTTGTATCTCGGATTCAATGCTTAGGCCAAATTGATGGAAAAGCATGGATGGGAAGTTTGAGTTACGGTTATTTATGTTCTTTAATACTAAAATTCCGATGTTCGGACATGATTTTTACAGAAATATAACCATAAATCCAGCATTTTAGCTTGTTTACAAGTGATAAATATGCCAGAGTGTCTTTTCATCAGCTCTAGATGGAAAGCTGTATGCATTTTCCACATTGTAAATCAATGGGCCGTAGGATTGTTTACGGACCTTACACATAACGGCATTTTGGCGTTATAGTTTAGTACTCTTACATGAAACTATAGCAGCTGTGATGCATAATGCCAATGACGTCATAGACGATTATGATGTCATAGTGATGGTAGACAAACACAATGGATACAAATTATTTGAAAAATTGACCAATAGATTTAAGCATTATTTTCATGTTGCGTATGCGGAGTATGCGTATGGAATTAATGTCTATTTAATTGTATTTGTGAATAGCATAGGCCAAAGAACAAACAAATGCTTTTCATAATAATGAGAGAATGATTTTTGTTCTACAAAAGGAGTTACCTCCCTTTGACAAGATATGTAGCTTTTCACTGGTGACCCTTAAGTTTTCAAAGTTGTACTGAGTGATAATCGCGTGTTTGCTTTAGGTAAAACATACTATTTGAATGCAAGTTTCTGAATAGGCCATGCAAGAATGATATATCACATCATTTATGAAATGGTGGTTTGGATTTTCGTTGTCGTTTATCTCTTATTAACTGCAATCACTGTTAATTCAGCGATATCACAGTGATCTGTTTTTGGGCATAAAAATGGTTTAAGTCAACGGAAATGAATAAATAAGCATTTGTTTAATTTGTAATAAGTCAAACTTTGCAATGGTGTTCAAAATGTAAAAGTTACAAAACGTGTCAAATTCTTAAGTAGCCACAGGCTATTTTCCTAAAAACGGAGTGTTTGTATCTCGGATTCAATGCTTAGGCCAAATTGATGGAAAAGCATGGATGGGAAGTTTGAGTTACGGTTATTTATGTTCTTTAATACTAAAATTCCGATGTTCGGACATGATTTTTACAGAAATATAACCATAAATCCAGCATTTTAGCTTGTTTACAAGTGATAAATATGCCAGAGTGTCTTTTCATCAGCTCTAGATGGAAAGCTGTATGCATTTTCCACATTGTAAATCAATGGGCCGTAGGATTGTTTACGGACCTTACACATAACGGCATTTTGGCGTTATAGTTTAGTACTCTTACATGAAACTATAGCAGCTGTGATGCATAATGCCAATGACGTCATAGACGATTATGATGTCATAGTGATGGTAGACAAACACAATGGATACAAATTATTTGAAAAATTGACCAATAGATTTAAGCATTATTTTCATGTTGCGTATGCGGAGTATGCGTATGGAATTAATGTCTATTTAATTGTATTTGTGAATAGCATAGGCCAAAGAACAAACAAATGCTTTTCATAATAATGAGAGAATGATTTTTGTTCTACAAAAGGAGTTACCTCCCTTTGACAAGATATGTAGCTTTTCACTGGTGACCCTTAAGTTTTCAAAGTTGTACTGAGTGATAATCGCGTGTTTGCTTTAGGTAAAACATACTATTTGAATGCAAGTTTCTGAATAGGCCATGCAAGAATGATATATCACATCATTTATGAAATGGTGGTTTGGATTTTCGTTGTCGTTTATCTCTTATTAACTGCAATCACTGTTAATTCAGCGATATCACAGTGATCTGTTTTTGGGCATAAAAATGGTTTAAGTCAACGGAAATGAATAAATAAGCATTTGTTTAATTTGTAATAAGTCAAACTTTGCAATGGTGTTCAAAATGTAAAAGTTACAAAACGTGTCAAATTCTTAAGGTCTCATTAAACACTTCCAGGTCACAAAAGGTCAATTGGCCCTGGTTCCAAATAGTACCTCTTAGACATTAAAATACTAATAATAAGGGGTATGGCTGATAAATCGGGTACACAAATGTTATTGGGATAAACAATATATCATTGGAAAGTAGAAGATACACAGAATAACTGTGTAATTAAAAAATTGAGAAATTGCGTAAGATACACTTGTATAAGCGGAAGTAAATAGGTGGACAGCATCCGGCTAAGGTTCCAATAAACACAAGCCGTGAATGCGTGTTTTTCATGTGGTATGCATATAATCCCATCTAGCGAAAAAAATCAACGGTAATGGTACCGTTTTTACAATTGATTATTGAAGTGTTTTTAATTCCCTTTCAAATGGTGTATAATTTAATGTACCTATTACGTACAGAAACTCACAATGGCGTCACAAAGTTGGGTAATTTAACATGGGACCCTATGGGAAAGGGCGAAGTGTTTAATGAGACCTGATTGTATCAGGTAGACACATGTCATAATCTCCAAGTTTGCTGCATCTCCATAAGGGAGATAACTCTGAGCAATGTGATTGTATCAGGTAGACACATGTCATAATCTCCAAGTTTGCTGCATCTCCATAAGGGAGATAACTCTGCGCAATGTGATTGTATCAGGTAGACACATGTCATAATCTCCAAGTTTGCTGCATCTACATAAGGGAGATAACTCTGAGCAATGTGATTGTATCAGGTAGACACATGTCATAATCTCCAGGTTTGCTGCATCTACATAAGGGAGATAACTCTGAGCAATGTGATTGTATCAGGTAGACACATGTCATAATCTCCAGGTTTGCTGCATCTACATAAGGGAGATAACTCTGAGCAATGTGATTGTATCAGGTAGACACATGTCATAATCTCCAGGTTTGCTGCATCTACATAAGGGAGATAACTCTGAGCAATGTGATTGTATCAGGTAGACACATGTCATAATCTCCAGGTTTACATAATTATGATGTGTAGTATTACTGAATGACATAATCAGCATCCTATGATGAAAATATGTATTTTAATTTGTCAGATTCATATAACCACTTAAATACAGAACACCATGGATCTTCATCGACAAATTGACACAAAAGATTAATTTGAGATTTTGACTAATTTTTACCTTGTAGCTTGTACCTTCACAGTTGCTCATCAACTTCACAGGGATATTTTCATAATTTAAAAGCAGAAAGTTTGTAACTTTTAATAAACAATTTAAGAACATGATAAGTACATGATTACGTACACTCAATTATACAACTGTTTGCACATATATGTTATTTATGTTTAATTTTTATGTTTGTATAAAATTTAAAAAAGCAAATTTATATTGAAACCATGCATGTCCTTCACATAAAAACAAAAATTCTAATTTAAAGTAATACATTTAATAAATATTATTTATGCTATTACAATATGTATTAAAACCATAACAATAACTTCAATATATTCATGGTGTTCTATTTTTATCTTAATTGAAAAATTTAATACTGGAGACCATACACGTCCTTGAACAGGTCATCTCTCATTTCAGAATAGAATTCCAAGTTAAAAGAAAAATAAATACAATGATATTATGTTATAATATTCAGTTCAAGAGAGTACTGGTAATTTTTTTTTTTTTTTTTTAAATTCTAAATTAGGTTTAAACTTGAAAATTTAATATTGCATGGAAATTATGCACGCTATACATAACTATAATAAGTTATACAAAAGTATTCAATTTAAGAGTTTACATTCAATATTTCAATTGACTTCGATACATTTCAAGGTAGTTTAAAATAACTAGTATTTCAATTCTTTAAATATCGGTGAGGTACTTTATCTTTTTGTAGTGCTTAAATTGAATTAACAGTCTAAACCCTGAAGATTTAAATACTTTATTAGATTTTATACCAGGTATTTATAACGAGTTGATAGACAGGTATAGATTATAATTATATTAAATAACTTTATCATATATAGGTGTATATATGTGCAATATGGTTGCTTGGTGTATTGGAAAATGGATGATTGAGAGATTGGTCATGGTATTCTGGTGTATTAAGAGATTGATATTCCTAAAATTTTATAATGATCTTAAGATGAGGCAAATATCTGCAGATAGATCTGTTTGCATAGCTTTCTTGCTTTCTGTGTGTGCATGTGTGTGTGTGTGTGTGTGTGTGTGTGTGTGTGTGTGTGTGTGTGTATAAAAACTAATTGAAAGATGAAGCCTGTTGCATACAGGTGAAAGAATTCTACTATCAGGTAGTTTTGTTTAAATATGTATAGGTCCAGGGCTTGACATTAACTTTTTAGCCCATTTGTCCCATTACACCATTACATACCGTAATCCAGGTCTGATCATCACTAGAAAATAGGTAGCAACTGATTTTTGCCAAGCACTCTGCATTTACAAATGAAAGAAACAGGGTCTACTCTTTTTAAGAATTTTACAGAATACAGAGGTGTCGTGGGACATTGGTTTTGAATCTCATCCGAAAGACTACTCTAGTAATGAGATTTTTACAGCTCTATTATGGACAGGAGATGAAAAACATCTCAAAACATTTTCAGTTCTGAGTGAGGTTTAAACCCAAAACCATTGGCTTCAAAAGTCAGTGACAGTACCCTTTGGCCATGTCCACCCATGCTCTTGTTACATTTGAGACTAATTTCACTTGAGTCTAGTTCTTAAGTGTAATAAGATGAAAATAGAAAATAAAGGACTGATCCTGGTTCCAGCCCAGGACCTCCAACACTAAATTGACAGGTACTGTGGTAACTTATCATCCCAGACCAACACATTTTTCCCACATTGTCCTATATCTATCAAATTTTTACCGTCCTGCATACAGTCATGTGGAAATCAGAATTTCCCTATTTCATCTAGATTTCATGTGTTTCATCTAATCATCTAAATTTCACATTCATCATTTGTCAGGGCCCCATTGAAAACCAATTTATGGCAACAGGAAAGAAGATAATGTGAGGTAAAACAAGGATTCAAGTAAGGTAAAACAAGGATTCAAACCTGGAACCTCCCATTCTAATGGCAACACCTATACCAACTTGGCTAACGTCAGATGTCCACAAAGCCAGGAAAAGGGTGATCCTCCAATTAAATTGGATGGATGATCTGATTTTCTGAAGTGATGTTAATTAACCCTCTTGCTGACATATTAATTTTCGAAACAGGGTTGACAGTGCCAAATAGAAATTCAACATAACATTGGCAGTACTAAATTATAACTTTACAGTGTAAATTGATATGATGTCAACAACAGGTTTTGATGTCACATGCATTTTTTACTCAAATGATATCACAGTACAATCTGCCTTAAGGACCACCTCTATACAAGAGCCACCTAGATGCTTATAAAGGCCAGTAGAATTGTATCCCAATTACTCTTTATTTGTATTATTTGAACCTGTATATAAAGGCTATCTGTCCATAAAAGCCACTTTTACTGGTTCCCTTAGGTGGCCTTATAGACAGGTTTGAATGCATTAGTAAAAGGAAGTTAAAATTTAATCTCAGTTGTTCATCTTACCAAAATATTATAAGTATCTTTTAGTCTTGTAACCAAGAGTTGTCAGTTCCATAGAAAGGAAATATGTGCCTGTGGTAGACTAGACTGAATTATCTGCCCTAACGAAGGCAACATTTTTATATAACTACCATGATGGTAGGTAGCATTATAAAAAATGTCTTACCAACTTTAGGGTAGATAATTCAGCCTAGTGATAGACTGTAGGTAAGCGACACATATGTCCATGTGGTAGGCTCTCTATTTAGTACAGATATATCTGTGTGACAGGCCCTCTATAGAGTACACATGTCTGTTTTGGCAGCAAGAGGATTAAACGGCAGGTGCTCTGAAGTGATATCAACTGAAATACAACTGTTAAGGATGACACAAAGACCTGGATATATTATTTTGTATGGTGTTAGAGGTCTTGCGGTTAGACAGATGGACCATCATTCTATTTCGCCTTTCAAATTGCATGTTACTCCCTCCCTTCATTTCCAATTCAGATAAAAATGTTAATTAACAGATTAAAATTGAACTGTCACACAAATTGAGGACTGACAGATTTTATAATACATACCCACAATCACATAAATCACTGACTGAAACATTGTCAGGAAACTGTTCAGCTAAAATTTCAAGCTGACAAGCACTATCCATGATTGTAACAAATTAAATTGGTTGACTTCTCAATTAGAAAAATATAATGTTCAGTTCACAAAATTAACACAATGTCCTGTTGTGTAGTAACACGCGAATTTTACATCCTGTTCAAATACATTAAATCCTTTCCTTTTATCAAAAATTTAAATAAGGTATTAAAATGTAAACTGTATAATATTGTAATTGTTCAAATGCAAACAGTAGCACCCGACAGATCTAACTGTCAAAAAGGTCCATAGCGACGTTGGTAGTGACGGCTATTCTTTTTACCACCCTATTTTAAAGGCACTTGTTCTTTGTAATGCTAGATTCAATGATAAATATTTTACCTGAAAAAAATAAATTTTATGTTTCTTTATTTGTTTGTAGTAATTCTGATTCATTTATTTCGCTATTACTTGAAAATTAAAGGCATTTAATATTTTAAAGGGAGGAGAAAGTAACAGCCGCGCCTGTCATTAACCTGTATGAACACGGCTTTTTCGTGCTTCCAAGAGCGATAATTTAAAGAAAATCACATGATATTCCAAAATGGCGACCGTGGATCTGAAGTTGAAGAAAGTAAACAAAGTTTACAGAGAAGGGGTTAGTTTCTTTGTGTAACGTATTTTGAAACTTAATTGCAATGAAAAACATTTAAATCTTCAATTAAAAAAATCTTTTCGGAAATTGTCAAGCATTGATTTATCTAGTCGATGACATTGCCAGATAACCAAGTAAAAGTGGGAGGGGTAAGATCTTATTTATATGCCTTACTCGTTGTATTTTTACTCTTCTCCAAAGTGCAATGAAGGATTGGCACACTGTTCTGTCAGCCAGACTTTCATTTGATCATTAATTGTAGTGAGTATGTGCATGTGTCTGGCTTCAAGTAGCTATTAGACCAAATTATTTGTCACCAATGGCCCTTAATATTGATGATATGGGGCCTTGGGACGACAGAACCTGCTCCCATTTTAAAATGAAGAAATTTTCCGCTTCGAATTGGAGGCTGCAGATTCTACTATCTCAGCAAATATGAAAATGGCTTTTGACAACAGAAATAATTCTGTCTGCTAGGCTATTTAATTAGGGGTGCAAAACATTTCGTCCCATGCCATTTGGTACCATATCTAGTACTTTTCTTCCCATACTTGTAAGACATTTTCATACCATAGCACTTTTCGTCCCATGACATTTCATAACATTTTAAGAACTTTTTGTTCCATACTTTTAAGATGTACTATAACATTTCGTAACTTTTTCAGGACTTTCCGTGCCATATTCCAGATCAATATCTAAATTTTATTGGTATTCATTAGCAAGAAAAAATACTGTGAAATCATTAATTTTCGTTAGGGCTCAATTTTCGTGGTTTTAGTGGACAGCCTGAACCACGAATTTACGACCACCACGAAATATTGTCCACAAGTAAAAAGACAAGATAACTACCCGGTTATGGACATGTACCATATTTAATCGCATTGATGCTTCATAAATTACAACTAGCGTAACTCACATTTTCACACCAATAAAAACTTTTTAGGAGGTGAAGATGTTTGGATGTCTTAATCTAATTGTGAAAAATATTTAAGTAAATATATTATGTTTAATAAAATAAATATTTATATTTAAAAAAAAGTTTATTTTTAATCGGGAATTGGTCGGGACGAATAGGGACAGACAGGTTTCTAGCCGTAGCATTCATCATCAATTATGGTCTGTCTCATTTAAATTGAAACTAAATAAACATTTCAACAATCTATCAACTAACATCCTTTATATATAATATAACTCAATCAACTGTTTGTCTTGTAAAAACCGCACCTTCTTTCGACATTATACACTTATCGGTAAGAGCCGCTATTGTTACTCTCGTAAACAGCTGATTGGGTCATCAGAGGTCAATAATTAGAATTTTTAAAAAGTTGCCGATATCAAAGAAAAAAAACCTATTTTGCTTAAAGGGATTATGAACCACATTCTGATTGATGTGATATGAGTGAACTTATACATTGTAAATCTGAATTAATTGCCGCTTAATTATCTAATGTAACAGGTAGATTTACTCATGCCAGGTGTCACGTCGTGTATGAAGTCAATTGTTACTTAAAATGTTACGAAATGTCATGGGACCAAAAGTCCAATGGTACAAAAAGTCTTACAACTATGGTATGAAATGTACAGAATATGGTGCAAAATTGCATGGGACGAAAATACCTATGGGACAAAAGTCTGTAATTCTTTAATTGCCTCTCTGTCCCAGCTCAATATCTGAATTCAGAATTTTCTTTCGTCCAGTCCAACTTCATAACAATTTGACTTACATATTTGCAATTTTTGTAGGCAAGGTGTTCCACATGTAACGATGTTGGTACTTGCATGCATGCACCCATAGGTGGTGTGGTTGTAGAAAGTAAAAGTAAGGGGAATAACTCTTATTTTGATTTTTAGGAACTTGTTATTGTTACAGGTGTTTTGTTTGTAGAAAGCAAAAGTAAGGGGAATAACTCTTATTTTTAATTTTTAGGAGCTTGTGACAGGTGTTGTGGTTGTTCAGAGTAAAGGTGAACTTCAGCATCAGGGTATAACATTAGTCGTAGAGGGAGCCGTAACATTACAACTTAGTGCTAAAAGTGTGGGATTATTTGAAGCTTTTTATAATTCTCTAAAGGTAAGAACAAAATTGAGTGAATGATTGAAATGGGACATTACATCTTAGTGAAGACATCAACTGAACACAGAGACATCAATAACTATAGATCAAGGTTAAAAATTTGAGCAGACTATCAACATTTGTGAACAAGGCGTAAAATGGGCATTACATCCCATCCAAGATTATTTCACTACGGATATATGTGAGGATGAAATAATTGTGGAAACCCTTCAACATTTGTAATGGGGCATTAATTTTTTATTTTTTTTAAAAGAATGAATATGTAGACCAATTAGTCGATATAATAGTTTCAATTTGTGTAATTAGTTAATTAATAAATTAATTAATTTATTATTTATTTCATATTTTAGCCAATTCAACTGATAAATTATACATTAGAAATAGCAAAGCCTGGAAAGTTACCCTCTGGAAAGACAGAAATTCCATTTGAAGTTCCGCTTAAACCAAAAGGAAATAAAACTCTATATGAAACTTATCATGGTGTTTTTGTTAATATTCAGGTAAGCATAGATATACACATGATGCATGTACATAGGTTTCCATAAATTTAAAATTATTTGTAAACAATTTCTAACATTTGTGAAAATTTATTTTATAAAATAAGCCATCACATTTATTCCACCTGAAAGATTTTACAATGAAATTATATCCTCCCTGACACATTTTCACCAGGATAAAATGATCGATTACACATGAATACCGGTAGTTGATAATAGGTTGTAAGATTGTGTATACAATCACACTTTCTCTCATGCTTTATGTTGCTATCACTCATAAAAATTGCTATCAGACCTATTAAATAGATATAACTTTACACATGTAGAATTTAATTCTGATTTTATTGTTTTTTAGTATTCAGTAAAAGTTGATATAAAGAGATCACTGTTAAGTAAAGATTTACAGAAGCAATGTGAATTTATTGTAGAATACAAGGTAAATATACTTTATATCTTATAAAAGTGTAAGTTTCCATTAATCCATCAAGATAGTTCTGTACCGAATGTACATGTACCCGTGCAAGTATCTGGAAAATTTGAAGCAGTATATTGTGATTACACTGTTGGAATTTGCGAAGGTATATCAACGATTACTGGTATACTGTCGCAAATTTTTGAGGTTGGCCAATTAAAACAAGTGTTACATACAGCATGTACTAGACTTCTTGTTTGTATTTATGCATAGCTAAACTTCCTGTATTTTTCTTGTTTGTATTTATTAGGACCAAGAAGAACACAGTAAAGCTAAACCAGTACAGTTTACAATAACACCAGACACACTAACTAATGTTAAAGAGGTATGTAACCATGACAACATTAACAACACAGTAACCATAACAACAACACCATAAACATAAACCAGTACAGTTTACAATAACACCAGATACATTAACTAATGTTAAAGAGGTATGTAACCATGACAACAACACAGTAAACATGACAACACAGTAACCATAACAACAACACTATAAACATAAACCAGTACAGTTTACAATAACACCAGATACATTAACTAATGTCAAAGAGGTTTGTAACCATGACAACAACATAGTAACCATAACAACAACACAGTAAACATGACAACAACACAGTAATCATGACATCTACACAGTAAACATGACAACAACACAGTAACCATGACATTAACACAGTGAAGTTAAACCAGTACAGTTTACAATAACACCAGACACACTAACTAATGTCAAAAAGGTATGTAACTTTGACAACAGCATTGTGACCATGACAATAACAACACAGTAACCATGACATTAACACAGTGAAGTTAAACCAGTACAGTTTACAATAACACCAGATACAACAAATGTCAAAGAGGTAGGTAACTATGACAACAGCACAGTAACCATGACAATAACAACACAGTAACCATAACATCAACACTGTTAACATAAACCAGTACAGTTTACAATAACACAAGATACATTAACTAATGTTAAAGAGGTATGTAACCATGACAACAACATAGTAACCATGACAACAACACAGTAACCATGACAACAACACAGTAAACATGACAACAACACAATAAACATGACAACAACACAGTAAACATGACATCTACACAGTAAACATAACATCTACACAGTAAACATGACAACAACACAGTAAACATGACAACAACACAGTAAACATGACAACAACACAGTAAACATGACATCTACACAGTAAACATAACAACAACACAGTAACCAAGTACTTCACATGACTCTCTAATAAATAAGCGGGCTGAATTGTGTTTCATGTAACATTGAAGTTATTTCACTAATCATGCTAATACTAAAGTAGACTGGAATGGAGTAAGAAATTAGAATGTCTGAAATGAACTAACAAAGTTTCTCACTCTACCAACTGTCTGATCGGAGTTGGATTGGAACTCAGGTGGCAAGCATTGTCCACAGGGATGAAGCTTAACTATTTTGAGTTAGGGGCTCAGCTGAATATTGAAGAGAGGTTGCAATAGCAATGCATAGCAAACATCTTTAAAACTTTGGGAGCCCAGACAAATTTCTGGGGGCCATTGGCTACTGGGCCCTTGTTAGTCTCAATCACTGGTCCATTTGTTAGTCAGTGAATGTCACCAGTCATCCACTGAGTATTCAACATTCTGAATTAAAATCAAATACCGGTAGTTTTAATAGAATTTTGTATTGTATTTGAAAAAAAATAATTTTAAATTTTGTAATGATGTGATTCTTTTCTTTTTTCAGAAACAAAACATTCCAAAGTTTAAAGTGAAAGGAAAACTAGATTCTTCTAATATGTGTATAAATAAACCATTAACAGGGGAGGTAAGTCTTGTTTGTATGTAAGTTATACAGTATGGTGATGCCTTTGTTGGTTTTGTTTCTTTTTTTTTTTTTTTTTTTTTTTACAAATATCTTATTTCCATTTTCCCTTGCCAAACAGTGGTCAGTAATCTAGAAGCAATAGTTACGAAGACTTAACCCCTATATTTTATACAAGTACATGTGTACATGTATTTAGTATTTGTTATCATTAAGATAGCTTCGATTTACCCAGCTAAGCGTTTTTGCCTAACATGCGCATGCATTTCTTAATGCCGGCATGAGACATCTAAATCATACATGTATTATTACTGTCAAGCAACATCATGAACAAAATGTTCTTCCCTTCTAGATGGAACACTGGTAAAGGTTCATGTGTAGGATGTAATGTGACAATATTAATTTTGAAATGACATTTTAAAAACTGCTGATCAGGTAACAGAGGTGACTGCTTATTTTAGGCCAGAAAAGTTATTAAAATGGACGAGGAGAATTGCTACTTGGACCCTACCGTCAGGGGACTGTTAAAGTTAAACCCAGGGTGCCGAAGTTGTGACAGTGAACTTTAGAACAGTATTGGAGACTTTTCTTTGACTTGCATTGGATGTTTATGACTGCAATATTTCCATTAATTAACAGAACAGCTTATTTCATACAATAAGCTCTGGTGGCCCCTTTTAACAATTTCAGCAAAAGTACAGACCTTAAAGGCCACCTCTATATAAGGGCCAGCTGCGTATAAAGGGCAGTAGCATTGTATCCCAATTGCTCTTTATTCATATCATTTGAACCTGTATATAAAGGCCATCTGTCTATAAAGGAAACTTCTACTGGTTCTCTAGGGTGGCCTTTATAGACATGTTTGGCTGTAACGAAAAGTATATGCCATGTTTGTTATTTTGCAGTTAGTAGTTGAAAGTTGTGCATCACCAATAAAATCTATAGAAATACAGCTAGTACGAGTAGAGACATGTGGATGTGCAGAAGGTTACGCTAAAGATGGTGAGTTATAACTAATAAACACATTCTAGTTGTCCATTAAATGAAACCATCTTTTAATTTTTTTATCAGTATGATTCTTTTTAACATTTATATATTTTATATTGTATACTTATGGGATACAGAGGCAGATCTGACAAATATGGAAAAAAATTGAATTTAGTTTAAACAATTTTTTATTAAAAAATCAAAATTAATGAATTACATATTATACCAGTTTTAATTTTACAGCACTAGACGGCCGTTTCGGAATACAATTCTTCATCAGTAGTGCTTGGACCAAAATTATGAAACCAAAATAGAAACAATTTTCATAAATCAGGATCCTGGAACAAGAGTAAAACTCTTATATTAACCGTTTTCCGGAAAGTTTCTTGAAAGTTTATTTAAGATACTGAAGACTCAAACTCCGGCATTCGCCAAAAAGCTGATAAAGTGCAGTACATTGTTAAATGTTCGCTGTATTGTTATAAAGGTATTGAAAATTTGTTCAATACAGTAGTATAGTACCTAATACTTGTACTTGTTATATCCTCAAGTGGCCGTTTTCAAAGAAAATACTATAAATTTTAGCAGTGATATGTTGTGCTAATTTTAAATGTTTAAATCCACCACCAAATCAAATGTAATCATAGTGCACAAGGCGAACCATAAAATATACCCTAATTCAAGACCACATGGTAAACGGTATGATTTTATTAGCTCACCTGGCCAAAGGCCATGTGAGCTTATGGCATGGCGAGGCGTGCGTGCGTCAGTGCGTCCGTGCGTGCGTCAGTAAACTTTAATCTTCTTCTCCGAAACTACTGGGCCAAATGAAACCAAATTTGCCATGGAAGGTCCTTGACAGAGTCTAACTATAGTTTGTTCAAATCATGACAATCGAATATCCAAGATGGCCGCTGTTACTAAAAATAGACAAAACCTAAAAAAATCTTCTTCTCTTGAACCACTCATTGGAGGCAAAAACTGATCTGATATTTGGATTCTACATAGTCTTAACCTTTAAATTTGTTCATTTCATGAAATTTGGTTTAAAAATAGGTTACGCGTTTTTGTGTTTAAATTTGCAAAAATCGTAAAATATTTTTAAATTGTTATAACTTGACTATATGACCAGATAATGACATGGGGTTTTCAGTTTTGACATATTCTTGTAATTACCTTCAAAATGGTGTCAAGGTCAATTAGGAAGGTCATGACCTAATTTTTTACCTTTCTAATATTATTTATTATCTCGAAAACTATAAACTTTTTATATAGGCATGTATATTAGAATATTGTTGGTATTGATGTAATGATTATTTTGATATATAGATTTAGGTCATTGGTGCGAAGGTCAAGGTCACAGATGCGAAAGAAAACTGAAATGGTTCATTATCTTGAAAACTATTAACTTTTTGTATAGGCATATATATTAGAATGTTGTAGGTATAGATACAACGATCATTTTGATGTATAGAAAAAGGTCATGGGTCCAAAGGTCAAGGTCACAGTAGCAAAACAATACCAAAATCGTTAATTATCTTGAAAACTATAAACTTTGGTATAGGCATGTATATTGGAATGTTGTTGGTTTTGATGTAACGATCATTTTGATATATAGATTAAGGTCATTGGTTCAAAGGTCAAGGTCACAGATGCGTAAGAATACTGAAATGGTTCATTATCTTGTTAACTATGAACTTTTTGTATAGGCATGTATATTAGAATGTTGTAGATATTGATACATCGATCATTTTGATGTATAGAAAAAGGTCATGGGTCCAAAGGTCAAGGTCACAGTAGCAAAACAATACCAAAATTGTTAATTATTGTTAACTATGAACTTTTTGTATAGGCATGTATATTAGAATGTTGTAGATATTGATACAACGATCATTTTGATGTATAGAAAAAGGTCATGGGTCCAAAGGTCAAGGTCACAGTAGCAAAACAATACCAAAATTGTTAATTATCTTGAAAACTATAAACTTTTTGTATAGACATGTATATTGGAATGTTGTTGGTTTTGATGTAACGGTCATTTTGATAAAGGTCAAGGTCACAGATGCATAAGAATACTGAAATGGTTCATTATCTTGAAAACTATTAACTTTTTGTATAGGCATGTATATTAGAATGTTGTAGATATTGATACAACGATCATTTTGATGTATAGAAAACGGTTATGGGTCCAAATGTCAAGGTCACAGTAGCAAAACAATACAAAAATCGTTAATTATCTTGAAAACTATAAACTGTTTGTATAGACATGTATATTGGAATGTTGTTGGTTTTGATGTAACGATCATTTTGATATATAGATTTAGGTCATTGTTTTAAAGGTCAAGGTCACAGATACAAAAGAATACTGAAATGGTTCAATATCTTTAAAACTATAAGCTTTTTGTATAGGCATGTATATTTGAATGTTGTAGGTATTGATACAACAATCATTTTGATGTATAGAAAAAGGTCATGGGTCCAAAGGTTAAGGTCACAGTAGCAAAACAATACCAAAATCGTTAATTATCTTGAAAACTATAAACTTTTTGTATAGGCATGTATATTGGAATGTTGTTAGTTTTGATGTAACAATCATTTTGATATATAGATTTAGGTCATTGGTTTAAAGGTCAAGGTCACAGATGCGAAAGAATACTGAAATGGTTCATTATCTTGAAAACTATTAACTTTTTGTATAGGCATGTATATTAGAATTTTGTAGGTATTGATACAACGATCATTTTGATGTATAGAAAAAGGTCATGGGTCCAAAGGTCAAGGTCACATTAGCAAAACAATACCAAAATCATTAAGTATCTCGAAAACTATAAACTTTTTGTAAAGACATTTATATTAGAATATTGTAGGTATTGATACAACGATCTTTTTGATGTATAGAAAAAGGTCATGGGTCCAAATGTCAAGGTCACGGTTGCAAAACAATACCAAAAAGATTCATTATCTCGAAAACTATGAACTTTTTGTATAGGCATGTATATTAGAATATTGTTGGTATTGATGCAATCATCATTTTGATAAATAGATTATGGTCATTGGTTCGAAGGTCAAGGTCACACATGCGAGTAGCAAGTTTCATAAATATCTAAATATCCACATCAGAGTTACTGCTCCTTAAATGTAGTATTTATTGTGTTTTTGTGCTGTTAACGGCCCAGGTGAGCGGTACAGGCCCTATTGGGCCTCTTTTTTCAATTTCAGCCACAGAGATACAGAACATACAGATAGCTGATGGTAACGTGGTTAGAGGTGTATCCATTCCTATATATAATGTATTACAGTTGAATCTCGTTATCTCGAACTCGGATATCTCGAACTACCGGATATCTCGAACTTTTTTAAAAAGTCCGAACAGAGTTGTTCTTTATTAAACCAAAATCACTCCGGTTATCTCGAACTCGGATATCTCGAATTATCGGATATGTCGAACAATATTTCCGTCCCCTTGAATGAAAATCCTAGGAAAATTACACTCGTTAACTCGAACAAAAAATTTAGGAAAATTAAATTTGTTAACTCGAACAAAAAATTTAGGAAAATTAATTTGTTACTCGAACAAAAAATTTTGAGAAATCAAATTTGTCAGCGCCAACAGATTTTTTGGTAGAAAAAACACATTCCGACACAAATAAAATATTTGACTGTCGGCCTCGTGTTGATTTTAAAATTACAACATTGCACTGACCTCCCAATTTCCTTAAGCCCTTAATTATTATCCCTTGCATAAGCAATTAAACCATCATGGGGATTAGCAGGTGTTATAATTACTGCCAAGCTGAACATGGCTTCCGAAAACGTGTGATGTGAACATTACTCAATACAACCGGAAGCTTGGGATGATTAAAGTACACAAAGCGAAACTGGTATGGAGACCAAAGCGGACTCCACTATTTGTCGGCTAATATCAAGTAACAGATAATCTCCCGATTTTTTATATACTACATTCTCAATTATAAATGCTAATAATAAATAATGCAGTTTTTATATATCATGTTTGAATACATACGATAATAGGAGAAACCGGCAATATACAGTTTGACAAGATAAAACCGAAAGCGACTTCCGGTAGGCGTGTACGAGTTACTTTCCTTTTGTTGTCGTTTTTAACATCGGTTATCTCGAACTCCGGATAAGTCGAACTTTTTGCATTTCCCCGTCGAGTTCGAGATAACGAGAGTCAACTGTATTACTATTTCAGCCACAGAGATACAGAACATACAGATAGCTGATGGTAACGTGGTTAGAGGTGTATCTATTCCTATATATAATGTATTATTACTATTTCAGCCACAGAGATACAGAACATACAGATAGCTGATGGTAACGTTGTCAGAGGTGTATCTATTCCTATATATAATGTATTATTACTATTTCAGCCACAGAGATACAGAACATACAGATAGCTGATGGTAACGTGGTTGGAGGTGTATCTTTTCCTATATATAATGTATTATTACTATTTCAGCCACAGAGATAATGAACATACAGATAGCTGATGGTAACGTGGTTAGAGGTGTATCCATTCCTATATATAATGTATTATTACTATTTCAGCCACAGAGATACAGAACATACAGATAGCTGATGGTAACGTGGTTAGAGGTGTATCTATTCCTATATATAATGTATTATTACTATTTCAGCCACAGAGATACAGAACATACAGATAGCTGATGGTAACGTGGTTGGAGGTGTATCTATTCCTATATATAATGTATTATTACTATTTCAGCCACAGAGATACAGAACATACAGATAGCTGATGGTAACGTGGTTAGAGGTGTATCTATTCCTATATATAATGTATTATTACTATTTCAGCCACAGAGATACAGAACATACAGATAGCTGATGGTAACGTGGTTAGAGGTGTATCTATTCCTATATATAATGTATTATTACTATTTCAGCCACAGAGATACAGAACATACAGATAGCTGATGGTAACGTGGTTAGAGGTGTATCTATTCCTATATATAATGTATTATTACTATTTCAGCCACAGAGATACAGAACATACACGTCAGATAGCTGATGGTAACGTGGTTAGAGGTGTATCTATTCCTATATATAATGTATTATTACTATTTCAGCCACAGAGATACAGAACATACAGATAGCTGATGGTAACGTTGTCAGAGGTGTATCTATTCCTATATATAATGTATTATTACTATTTCAGCCACAGAGATACAGAACATACAGATAGCTGATGGTAACGTGGTTGGAGGTGTATCTTTTCCTATATATAATGTATTATTACTATTTCAGCCACAGAGATACTGAACATACAGATAGCTGATGGTAACGTGGTTAGAGGTGTATCCATTCCTATATATAATGTATTATTACTATTTCAGCCACAGAGATACAGAACATACAGATAGCTGATGGTAACGTGGTTAGAGGTGTATCTATTCCTATATATAATGTATTATTACTATTTCAGCCACAGAGATACAGAACATACAGATAGCTGATGGTAACGTGGTTGGAGGTGTATCTATTCCTATATATAATGTATTATTACTATTTCAGCCACAGAGATACAGAACATACAGATAGCTGATGGTAACGTGGTTAGAGGTGTATCTATTCCTATATATAATGTATTATTACTATTTCAGCCACAGAGATACAGAACATACAGATAGCTGATGGTAACGTGGTTAGAGGTGTATCTATTCCTATATATAATGTATTATTACTATTTCAGCCACAGAGATACAGAACATACAGATAGCTGATGGTAACGTGGTTAGAGGTGTATCTATTCCTATATATAATGTATATATTACTATTTCAGCCACAGAGATACAGAACATACAGATAGCTGATGGTAACGTGGTTAGAGGTGTATCTATTCTTATATATAATGTATTATTACTATTTCAGCCACAGAGATACAGAACATACAGATAGCTGATGGTAACGTGGTCAGAGGTGTATCTATTCCTATATATAATGTATTATTACTATTTCAGCCACAGAGATACAGAACATACAGATAGCTGATGGTAACGTGGTTAGAGGTGTATCTATTCCTATATATAATGTATTATTACTATTTCAGCCACAGAGATACAGAACATACAGATAGCTGATGGTAACGTGGTTAGAGGTGTATCTATTCCTATATATAATGTATTATTACTATTTCAGCCACAGAGATACAGAACATACAGATAGCTGATGGTAACGTGGTTAGAGGTGTATCTATTCCTATATATAATGTATTATTACTATTTCAGCCACAGAGATACAGAACATACAGATAGCTGATGGTAACGTGGTTAGAGGTGTATCTATTCCTATACATAATGTATTATTACTATTTCAGCCACAGAGATACAGAACATACAGATAGCTGATGGTAACGTGGTTAGAGGTGTATCTATTCCTATATACATGATATTTCCCAGATTATTTACTTGTCCGACATTATCTACAAATAATTTTAAAGTTGGTAAGTACAGACTCATTTAATCTGTATAGTAGTATATTTATATATATATAATTTACAATATAACTGTACCTCTCTTTGATGAAACATACAGAACCAATTGTATTGCAGTTCCTGTTGAAAGACAATAGGGGTCATGACCCTTAATGTGTATAAATTTTCCCGCAATATTAGGTCATGTCCCACGCAGGGGGTCACATGATCATGTGAGATACGCCAATCTCGCATAGCTAAAAGTCCTATATCACACGAGCAGAAAAATCATAGTAGCCCCAAGGTACAAAATATTTATTAAAATAACAAATTGTAAATGTAAGAAATGACATTTCTGCTCATGGTATTTCAAGGGGTAATGAAAGATAGTGTGGCGCGTGCCAACTTCAAAATAAAGGGCGAAATTTTCAGTGATTTTTTGTCTAATTAGCAACACCTATTATTTTAATAATAAAAATTAAAATTGGAGGGAACATGGAACTATGAAATGTCAATTATATCCAGGATAATTTTGGATAGATTCTTCACTGTTGTCAACAATATTATTTTGACAGCCATAAAACTTTTTTTGTCATGTGTTGAATTAATTTTATTTTTATTTCATTTTTCAGAATTTGAAATCAACATTGTTTTAGTGTTCCATGATGATCATTTAGTGACTGAAAATTTTCCTATCAAATTAACCAGATTTTAACCTTTGACCTCTGATAGCATCAATTCATATTCATACAGACATAGTGGCCTAATTACTACTATGGTTTTAAGTTAGTAAGTGCCAGTGATGAAATGAAAATCCAGTTTTGTTTTGGAAGATAAATGTAATATCCGTTTAAATTTTCTAAGATAACCAGATGCAAATTTAAATGATACAGGAGGAATTGATTAACAGTTGTAAAGCAAATGTTTAATGTGGAAATAACTTAAACATCAAATGTATGGTTTGGAATTTCTTGAAATATACGTGATAGACATGGATTTAGATAATATTGTAAAGAATGCTTTGCTTTTAGCAGTAGAATTTGTGTATTTATAGTGGGGAACAATAACAATTGTTAATCGAAATTTCAGGAAATGCTGATTTGTGGAAAAAGCCAAAATACTGGTAATACAAAAAACTCAGTGATAAGAATTTCACATGGTAATTTCCAGAAATTTACATTCCTGAGAGCAGCTGAAATAATGGTAATACAAATTCAGTGAAATTGACTTGGAAAATTTTAAAAATCCAGATTTCTGAAAGCAGTTTTAAAACATTGTAGAACCAACTTTTTGGCAATAGGTATTTGAAATAGAAATTTCAAGAATACTAATTCTTGGAAATGGCAGAAACACTGATAATGCAAAAAATCACTGATGTGGAAATTTCAAGAAATACCCATTTCCTCAAAAACAGCTATAATCACAGTAAAAAAAAAACATGATTGGTATTTCACATGGATCTGGAAATGGCAGTTTTAAAAAACTGCAACTGAACTTCATTTAAATTGTGCAATATAATATGACATTAAAGTGCTACTTGGTGCAACGTCACATGAATTGGTAGCTTATATTATTATACATGTACTTGTATATATGTGATCAATAGAACAAACATTATTCAGACTTGCTATTAACTGAAAAAGCAAATAGAATCAAAACCACCATTTCTTTTGAGCCAGGTGAGCATCTCGTGGCTCTGTGGAATGTGAAGTAAAACTAAAAAGTTCAAATTCAGATTGTGAAACTGGGGTCTGAATGGATTTCACCAGTCAGCGTATCACATGATCATTTTTAACGTACATGTATGTGCAGGACATTTTGGAAAATGCTTACATTGTAAACTTCAGCAATAACGTTGTTATATATCGCAAACATGAATTGCTGCTGTTCCATATCCAGTAGAAATAATCGTGTCACTCAAACATTAGGGGGTTAACACATGGTACACTGGCAAAATTCATTCATTAGTCATTGCCAATATTTTGTACTTTTGAATTCATTTAACATCAAAAGACCTCTACAAATCAAATAGAAGCCTAGTGCACATGCACTTACGTTATTGAAGTTTTATTGTACATGCATTTTGATATAAGAGGGTTTTACTAGGAAATGCAAAATAAACCTTAATAGGTAAAGTCAAATCGGTTTATAGCCAGGGTTCAAATTTTATTTACAATAAATTGTTAATTTTTTGTATTATATACATGTATTATCAGATTTTGATTTATATTTTAATTTTGAAATCGCTATGTATTACAACCAAGTTAAGATTCTTTCACTAATAGGTCAGGCCCCGGTTTCACAATTATTCCTTAGCTAAGATTTTCCTTAACTTAAATTTAGCTAATTTTATGAATCTATTTTTGGAACTACTGGTAAATATTTATGTAAAAACTAAATGCAAATGGTTTAATCTAGAAATGATGTTTAAAATGACACCTTAAATTAATGAACGTCTTGGAAATTAACAAAATTATAAAGATTTGAAATTTTGCAAGATTTAAGTTAAGGAAAATCTTCTAAGATGGTGGAAGGCACTTGAGTGCCCGGATGAAACCATCAATCTTTGGGAAGTGAAATGAAAAACTTTCTTTCTCTAGGATCTGGTCCAAGTGAGATTCAAACCCTAGGTGTTGAGAGGCAACTGTGATCTGTAGAGTTAACACACAATTTAGACCAAATGACCACACAGGCCCCAACTTCTACAGTTAGTCCAAGAGTGGCTACGACTTGTAAATGATTACATTCACATTATTTTATGATTATTTTTTAACAAAAACTTGAACAACAATATATTAATCAATCTTTGTACTACATGGAACAAGATTGTTGAGTCTGTAAACCACAACACTGAATGTTATTTTACACTACCAAAGGGAGATAACACCGTGTTTCAATAGTTTCAGGACTTTAATTTACGCTGTAGAAAAGGACAGAAATGATTTTAAAATGTAATTTGTGGCTAATTCAACTTTTTATTATGTAATCTTTCGGAAAAAAGTACTAAAAAAAATTGGGTTTTTGGTGACCGGTGACCTTTAAGGATGGTGTTCTTTAGAAGTAGGGGATGTACAATTTACTGTATTTGAGAAATATTCACTGGTATAAACTTTTGCGGTTTTGGTATGGAGAGCATTTTCCCTGGTATAAACATTCACGGTCACGTAGGTGGTGTAAGCATCTGACAAAAAAAAAATCCAAGGTGGATTTTTTTTGGCAGTTGATCAGCGACCGCGAAAATAGTGAGCATCTATACACAGCGAATATTTCTACGTTTACAGTATAAGAAATGTGATCAACATGATGAATGTGTTTATCTTGTGTTGTGTCTTATTTCGCTTATTGTTGAGATATGTTCTTGTTTGTTCTAGCAATTGTCCTTCGATTATTTACCTGTAAATCTATAATTTAGATACCAACTCCCTTTCCCGTTTGAAGGATAAAACTTGTGAGATAAGGGTGGTTGAATTGTATTTGATCCCCCAGTCAGATTATTTCACATTATATTGAAGAGGTCACTTTTCTGATATTTGGGGCAATCAGATTAGATTTACTGGTAAATATTGGCTATTAGAGACACTGATAGACTCCAGATCATCCACATACAGCCACTAAGGCCCCTTTCAACTACACTAAAGCATCAATTCATTGCCACCATGTTTCAGTCAAATTTTGGAATTATAAACATGATAAAGGGGTTTTATGATAAATCAAGGAAGAAAAACATCGTTATAGAAGAAGCAAATTTTGGGGACCTCGAATTACTGTGGTGATAGGCGAGGTGGCAAAGTATTTGAGGGGCATTATCAGGAGGTTTTCAATATACATGTATAATATGACATGCCTAATTCCAAAGATACAAAATACACACAGTAATTTATTTTTTAAATTCATTTTATTTTTTTTTTTATTTTTTTTTCGATCATTTGTTTTTATAATAAATGTAAATCATATACTATATCAACAACAAATTAAAAACCACTGAAAACAAAAATACACAAATAATATATACAATGTAACAAGCATGATAAAATCAACCCATTTTATTTTAAGGTCAGTTGGTATACTTTAAACTATTTTATATATAACCTCTGTTCAGTCTGTTGTATAGGTACATCATTTCAAATATTTAAGGACTGAACTTTGATTGTAATGAATTCAAAGGGTGATAATTTCAGTTGGTCAAGTGCAAAGCCATTCACGAAAAATTTCCGTTTGACCAACTGAAGTTATCACCTAATAAAATCAGTACAATCACAGTTTAATCCTTATTCCTGTATTTATTATCTTTTAACTTCAGGAATGCCAATATGAATCATCAAAATAGCTAAATATCACCTGATAAGGTAAAGACTTGCGTAGAAATCTTTGTGGAAACAACATTCAAAAACTTAACTTAAAGAAGCATGCTAAGATTAAGAGGAGAGAACTAAAGGTTTATTTATAATGGTCACGTTATATTGCTCACAATTTACAAAATCCTGAGAAATCAAAAATAATAAATAAATGCACCCTTACATTTATGATTGTTCTTGTTGATAAGCATGGATTTATAAATACTCTTTGTGCAAATAAATGACTTTTTCATAAAGAAAAAAAAAAATTGCAAATCACTTAATGAGAACATGGTTCACCAGATTGCCATGTGATCAATACCCTTTAATGTTTGAGTGGAATCTGTTTGAAAATATACAGTCCAACCTGCCTTAAAGAGCACCTCTATATGAGGATCACCTTCTTATAAACGCCAGTAAAACTGAATCTCAATTGTTCTTTCTTCATATTATTTGCACCTGTATATAAAGGCCACCTGTCCAAAGAAGCCACTTTTACTGGTTCCCTTTGGCAGCCTTTATAGACAAGTTTGACTGATATTAAAGTCACAAATTCCGAGAATAAAGTTGATTTTACGGGAAAATATCAACATAATATATGTTTTTAAATTCCATTGGAGATAATAGTTCTGTACAAATGTTACAGGGATAACATGTGGACTCTGCTCCTCACTTGCAACAAGACAATATAACTGGGTTGTATTCTTGTCTGTGTTTCATATGTTACCAAATCCAAGTTATTAAATCCAACACTATCCCAAACTCAGCTTTTAAAGGGAGACAATCCTCAACATCATCAGGCATTGCACATGCATAACATATTCGCCATTATTAAAACCTTCATTCGTATTTTAAAATTGAAAGGACCAAAACCAGCTTGTAAGGGGAGATAACCCCCAACATCATTAAGCACCATACATGCATATTCTGTTACAGCTTGCTTTTGTTCTTGCTTGAATATCCGGAGTAAAAATTCTGTTGTTGTCAACTTTTTGCACTGAGAAGTAAAACAAAATTAATTGACATAAATACACAACAAACAAACTAACTAACTAGGTAAGCAGAAAAACAGAATGTATGTTATACCTAAACTAGAACTGTCTCTTAAGAGCCAAATACCCCCCACCCCCAGCATTAAATGATTTCCTGCAACTTTGACCTTTATGATATGACAGTGATATACTACCAAATTAAATCTAGTTGTCTATTTTCACAAACTGTGAGTTGTAACAATTTAACATCTTTGCAATGAAGATCTTATGATATTGCAAGCATGTCATAAAACAGTTTGCTGTATTTCAGAACTTCAAATTTTCCCAATATAAAAGGCAGAAGGTAGTTTTTAAAATATGTAACAAAATCACTGTCATACAGAAAAAGGTTGACCAGTCCATTTTTTCTTAAGGTTGGACTGCTTATTCAAGATTACACGATCTTTGGCCTTTGAATAAATAATGAGAACTTGTATAACAAAACATTTCATTTGAAGACCGAGTTTAAGGTCAAGGTATAGTATTTTGGACCCATGACTAAACTTTTGCCTTTTACCTCTCAAACTTGGTCTATAAATGTATACTGGTACCAGCAAAATTATCCTAGTGATTTTTATATTGTTAATTTTTTTTTTTTTTTCAAAACAAAGCAATGAATAAAACACAAATTACCACATTTCTGACACCATTCAAAAAAACACAATTTAAAAAACAAATAAATTAAAAGTTACAGTAAGAGTTCATTACTTTATTTTCCCTGAATTTAATAACATGCTACTAGTAATTAAAACATAACAAAAGTCAACTTGATCACCTTCCTTAATCCATATCCATCAAATTTCTACTCAAAAAGAGTGGTCACAAAAAAATTTGTAACTGATAAAAATATATAACAGAAGATAAAAGCACTTTAAAGCAACTATCCCATCACCATTAGAGTAAAATATTAAAACTAAAACAGCAAATATTGCAGATATTGGCACATTCTTGTGTATATACCTTTTTTCCTACAGCATTTTGGCACATATTGGAACAGAGCATCTATCACTATATATAATTTACCTAGTAAGAATTTATCTGTATATTTATAATGCAGAGAGAAATGAAATACTACTTCAAATAGGAATACATGAATTAGGAGAAATCATTGAAAAGATAGTTATAAGAAAAATGCCTGTGATGTGTTATAAAGAATAAACCACCCTGTATCAGTGACTAACTACCTACATATTTATAATCAGTGGTGAGCCAAGAGGGGGAATCTGGCTGCTGGAACACCCCACCTATTTCTGATCACAATATTGTGCATGTAATGTGTTGAGATAGCAAGAAATGGCAGAACTTTAAACTATATTTCAAAAGCTTTCATGCTTACTAGACCGCCTAACTTAACTGACACACATTCAGAGCAATCTGCCACATCAACCAAAACAGAACACTCCCTTTCTGAACTAAATTCTAGGTCTGCCAATGTATAAATGTAAATGAAGGCCATCAGCTCCTGAAGGTAAAATTTACAAGTTCTGTCCCTGGCATTTTTGAAAAAGTTTTGACTGTAATACATAAATATAATAATACTGAAAGGTATTTTCAAATATGTACAATAAATATTATAAACAACTTAAAAGTGAAATGGGATAAAGAAATCCCAACATAGTCCTCTGAGTCCTAACCATGTGCATGATCACAATATGAATAGTCAATGGCACATCTACCCCACTCAAAGATAGTTCCTGTGAAGTTTCATATAGATCTGTGTTACCGGTAAATTGACTAAAAAAAGTTGGCCGGAGGTAGTGGAGTAAACAATATATATCCCCATGCTTTGTTTTCGGGGGACATAAATATTAGGGAAAGATATTCATACAATACATTTTCAGTATCTGTATGGTTTTAACTTTGATTAAATATGAAACTAGATTAAAAAACTGCATTAGTAATCAAATTTTAAGTACAAAATTTATTAAAAATAATGAAATGTTTAAAGCATGCTTAGCATGACAAAAATCCATTGATTATTAAAAAACAACAAATAATTCAAGAATTTGATTCTTTAATTTGGATAAAAATTCTCAAATGAAATAATAACTATATAGGCATGCTCAGCATGAAATCATAAAAATATCCCAAAAATGATCTCAAAACTAAAGTACTAATTTTATTTGCATGTTTTACATGAAAAACATAATTAAATATTTTGCAAGTTTAAATTTCTCTACTACACTGCCATCCATAAATTATTTAAAATTAGCCATATCATTAGACAGAAAATCTTCACAAAATTAAATTGTTACTAGAAAAATTGTGAGCCACAAGCTCACAAAAAATACCCCCTGTCCCCCACATAAAAAAAATCCATCGGATCAAATTTTTAAATAGGAGGTGCACATCTGCATTATATCACAAAGATTGTGTGAAAGTTTCATGAAAATCCATTGAAGGGTTTAGGAGGAGTTTCGGATAAGAGATAGGTACCCTAAGGTGTAACGGAAGGACGGACACCCCTATCACTATATACCCCCCACTTTTTAAGCGGGGGGTATAAAAAACAGCATTCATCTAAAGTTGAGTGTTTTTGAGTAACTACATATTTTCAATATTTTGATATTTTCCCCAAAACATTTTTAAAAAAATTCCAAGAAAATTGTTATTGTTGTTCGACAAAAACAACTTTGTTGCAAATATAGACATCATTGTCAAATTCAGCAAAAAATCCTGATATTTCAGTTTTAGGAATCAGGGTTCATACAGACATTTGAACTCCAAAATTTAAAGACTTTTTAGGGTCTTTTCAGGGTCTTATTTGCAAATTTAAGGCCTAATCAGAGGGAAAATTTTAGCAAAAAATATTGGTGCAGAGGCAACTAAACCAATAAAACAATTATTTACGTGTCCATAGTAACGACACTTGAAGTGAAGGTTGAAGTTGGGCATTCGGTTGGGTCAGGTTCCTTTAAATTGCCTGTTTCAATTTACCTTATCAATTAATTATTTATTTATATCTGTCTATTTGCAACCACTTAATATCGAAATACACACTCAACTAACCAAATTCAAGGGTTTTTAGAGCCTTCGGGATAAATTCAAGGGCTTCTTAGGGTCAGCCTTGTTTTTAGTGTCTTTTTAGGGCAAACTTCAAAATTTAAGGACTTTTCCAGGCCTGTACGAACCCTGAGAATAAAATTTTACATGATAATTACAATATAAACCCATGGCAAATTTATGTATTTATTTTCGTATAGGAAATTTAGACATATCCGCATAATTAAATTTTCATGTTTTTGAAATATGCACTATAACACAAATAACATAATATAACTTTTGCTTTGTATTAATTTCCGTGCAAAACAAACGATGGCAATATAATCGAAAATTAGTACTTCACAAAAATAAATATGTTTACAGTAAATTTGTATATCTGGTACAGTAAATTTGTATATCTGGTAGTTATAATTGGATGACAATGTACAGTAAAACCTCGTTATAATGCCCCTCGATAGCTTTGCCATCTCGCTTATCGCCACACTATTTTGAAGTCCCAAAATCCATTTTGTTTATGTTTTTCTTTATCCGTCTCCCCCAATTTATTGCCAAACCGCTTTGTAACGCCAAAATTTGACTGAACAAATGGTGGCGATGAATCAAGGTTTTACTGTATTTAAACAAAGTACAATTAAATACAAAAATAAGAACTTTACACTCTAGTCAATCAAAAAACTAAAGCTAAATGAGGTTAATCCCCCCACTGGGACAGACGGACAGACAAACTGATTCTTACATACCATACTTCATTTGCAGGGGGTATAATTACGATGTAAAATTTACTTTTTTAAAACTTTAAAAATTTGCTTAACAATATTAAAATTTCTAATTTGTACAAAAAATATTATTTTAATTGTTTCAGTTTGACTGGTATTAATTTTTCAGTTTTTAAACAACATGTGCAGTGTGTTCTTGTGCATGCAATGGTTGGCTAGGCTGTATGCATCTGGTCTAATGAATACTCCAGCGTGCCGTCATATCATCCATGCCATAAGCCATGCTGTCACAGCGATCTAGCAGAGCCTGAAAACAAGTGTGTGCAGATATATATATCATGCAGTAAAAGTTAATATGACTATATACAACATTATGTGTGTCTGAAAACCTCACTTCAGAAAACTTTACCGGTATATTTTCTTCACGATACTGGTCAGGGTTTGACACTTACTTTTTTCAACAGTAGTCCACAGGGCTAGTAGCTGTCTGAAATTACTACCTCTGCTTGAAGTCGAGTAGTCTGGGACATGTATTGTCTCGCCAAGTGGCAAGAGAAGTTTAGATTGTATATTCATTAGGTCTAAAAAGCTTTGTATTGAGTATATGAGATAAACTACTAGCCCATCGGGCTACTGTTATAATACAAGATTCACTAGCCCTGACCAATTTTTACTAGCCTTGGGCTAGCAGGCTAGTGTAAGTGCCGATCCCTGCTGGTCTTGGATGGATTTATAAACAATAAGGATTTTTAACAGCAGAATTTAGAAAGAAGATAAAACAGTATAAAATTTTTAACAAGCATTGTCAAAAGACAAAACAATGTAGCTGCCTGCATATTTATTCTATAACCAATACTAATATTTATCAATAAATAACTCTTTAAAAAAAAAAAAAAAAAAGAACAAAGCTCTTGGGTACTTCATGCAAGGTAGCAAATAACTTCACTGTATTTCATAAGTACCGGTACTTAAAATATATTTCTTATAGAGTTTCTGTTAGTTTTAGTTTTCTGACTTGAGGTTTACAGACAATATACATTTCAATACACTGAAACCTGTCTAAACATCAAATAAACCATGTGTCGGTATGAACTTCAGTCCCATAGCAAAAAGTTATTCTTTTATAATGTGTCTCACTTCCCTGGTGGAAGTTCACGTGTCTAACCTAACTTGTCAGTTCCAAAGTTTTTACTTTGCTTCTGGATTGTGATTCGGACATGGATTAGTATGTTTGTTTTTGATTGTTTAGTAAAACATATCATAAATTCAACCATGTCTAAAAATAGACCAGTCATTTATCATCTCACCTACCATACACAGCCAAATTTTATTGACATGAAATTCATGTCAAATTCATGTGAAGAAAATTTGTTTATATAAATGTGAATGCAATTCATGTTGGTTGCACATGATATTCATGTGAAAAAAATCTAGCTTTGTAGCATATTATAATTTGTGCAATCCGAATAAAAGAGAAAAAATGTGTTTTCAGCGACAAAAAAATCTCGTTAAACCACACTAAGGTTCACACAGACAGGTTTCAATGTATTCACATATGTATAAAGGGAGGTTACATGCACTAATATACAAAAGCAAATTATAATGGTTATTAAATGTGCTGATATGCTGTGGACAACTCTCTTATTCTGAACTTGAGCTATTATTTCCTTTAAATTGACAGTAAAACTAATTTTGGCCAATATTTTGCAAAAAGGATCAATATTCAATTTTGAAGGGGGGGGGGGGGGAGATTAAATTTCAAACAAGATTACAGACATATATTAGAACAATAACATTAGTTGCCAATGTCATTGATAAAATAACTGCAAAAGTATCATATAATAAATAAGTCTATAGAAAAATCTGTTCCAAATACTAAATAAGTATAGGCATATATATTGTCTAATATTGACATTACCGGTATACAAATGATCGGAGAAAAAAAGGAAGAAAATGGATTTTTATAATTTTAAACATCTATGACAATGAACAAGGCCATAACATGTGATGATTAACTAGGTCATTAAAATGAGGTCTCTTCTACTTCTTCTGCTTGATAGTGACCGCCTTCAACACATTGAAGATAACGTCACGTAGATGCGCAGGCAGCAAGAATTAACTAAAAATGTATGTATTTTTTTATACATTTTTTAAGGTTTAAGATAAAAATGACAATTTACTGTATATAGAAAGTCAATAATTGCTCTAGTTTAGAAGAAGGTGGTAGGAAGGTGTGGTTGATAATACTACATGTACATGTATTAAGTAACATAAATACTACACCTGGAGTTTATTTCACTAAGATTGTGTTCCATATCATCACATTTGTCTAGAATTCCCTGAAATCATATGGCACATGTACCTGCTATCTTTTTAAAACTTATTTTTTGATTAATTGATTGTTTATGTCCCAGTCAAGAATATTTCACTTATATCGAGACATCACCAGCTATAGCTGAAGTGGCTGAAATTTCAACCTTTCCAGTGTGATCAGGGCAATGTGCAGGGAGGGTTCTTTAATGTGCCATGTCTGCCGTGACACTGGGTATCAGTTTTTAAGGTTACATGTACTTCCAGAGGACCCCACGACTTTCATTTCTAAATGCAGAGTGCCGAGTGCCTAGCGAAAGAACAGTCACTACCTATTTTCAAGCCTTGATCAGACCCTGGCTGTGGTTTGAACCAATGACCTCCCACATATGGAGCTAGCACTCTACCGACTGAGCTACCCTAGTGGTATTTAAAAGGGGAGGAGTGTGGTATTAATATATATATATTGTAATAGGACTACATACTAGTTTACAGTCATCATAAGTTTGACCTTGTTCTCAACAATTTGTATAATAATGCTGCAACCTAAAATTTGTTTATTACAATATGCAAGGTTACTTCACTAGGGTTGTATTGCATACAATATCTTTTTAATCTAGATTGAATTATTGATGTGTTGTTTGATATGCACACCTTGCCATATACAGATATATCCCCCAATCATTTCAGGTGGCCGGTTGGTCTTAAGCTTGGGCTTACAGATCACATAGCCTAGGTTTGAATTCCACTTAGGAAAAATTCTAGTGTAGTAAGATTCTTCAAGTTTACACTTTGTTTGCTGAAGGTCAGTAGTCAGTGGTTTACTTTGGGCACTCTGGTTTCCTTCACCATCCCCGAGACTGATCTGACCAACAAAAATGTTGATATGGGGGGGGGCGTAAACCACTATTATTCCACTCTACTCCCCAAATCATTTTAAATGCACAAATTGAAAATCTCCAAATTTGATTACATCTAAATCGCTGTGATCAGTAAACCACTTGGCCACCAAGGACCCTCAAAGGCAAGTGAGTACTGTACTTGTATTTTTCCATGATCATTTAACTGACTGCATTGATGTAAGTGAAAAATGTAAACCTACATTGCTCTACTGCATTTTCTCCTAAACCCCAACCTGTTATTTTTTAAAACTGGATTTTTGCTAACAACTGTGATGAGATGTATCAAAATACCTACATTTATTCTATCAGCTAAGTATTTTCGTTTTTTCTTGCCCTCTGTGTTATCTGCATCAAACACAAGACTGTCTAAAGTTTCTAACATTCTCATCAAGTTTTCCTTTGTACCGGCTAACTGAGTTTTAAGATTGGACAATAATGACTCCTTCACCTCCTCCATAAAACCCTATGAAAAATAAAATGAAAATACATGTAAGAATTAATAATAAGCATTCTGAAAGTATCACTAAGTTTCCATTCCTGTTAACCAAAATTGCCACTTGCTTCTAACTTTTTTAGTAATTTCTCCAAAAAGTAATCTATTTTTTGCAAATTTGTGGGTAAGAAAACCCACTTTAATAAAAACAAAAAAGTCTTTATTTTCAAATTTTGAAAATCGGTTACCTAATAATTTTATATTTGTGGAAACTTAGGTGTTACATAGCAATAGACAGTCCTTCCTTAAAACCATCAGTGGCCAAGTGGTATAAAGTGTGTAATTACAGGTCACAGCACCTCTCACTGCCTAGGTTTGAATCCCACTCTGGACAGCTCCTAGTGTCGGAAAATTTATCTGTTCCCTTGCTTAAAGTAGTTAGTGTTTTCAGAGATTTATATTTTGTCATTCGCACCTTGATCATGAAAATGTGGCAAATTCAAAAACAACATAATTCAATAAAACATAGCACTTTGATAACTTTGATAACCCTTGGTTGTTTTCTTAAATACCCACAAGGCAATACAAAAATTGACTTTTTTTGCATGCACCTTATTATACCCATAATCATGATGTGTTTATTGCAAATATGGTTGCAAAATTTGACAATCTTGCTTCTAGACAAAAGAAATTTTAAAAACAGTTTTTTACATCATAAGATAGATATCACAAAAATTTCATCTAGTGGAAGGGGGGGGTGATAGGAGTGGGATTAGTTGCCCCGTGGTTTAAAAAGCATGTTCACAGATAGGTTTGAATCCCACCTGAAACAGATCATAGTGTCAGAAAGTTCGCCAGTTAGCTTCCAAAAATTGGTGAATTTCTAAAGGAATTCCAGTTTCTTCCACCATCCCTGAACTAACTGCCTTAATACAAGTGAAATATCTTGACTGAGGTGTAAAAATCCATTTTCCACTTCATTCATCCAGAGAGATAACTCTGGACAAAAACTCTCAAAATGGAGACACATTGCTCTTTGTCGTACTTACCCTGTGCATTCCATCAGCTTGGTGTATGATGTCACTCAGTTTAGTATTTTGTTTTTCTAAGTTCTGTTCTAGGGTTTGTAACTTTATCATACTAGCTTTATTTTCTGGCGATTTCTCACTCGGCTGAAATTACAAAAAATAAATATCATTAAGTCTACGGCCCAATTTTGAACCTTTGAGATTTGGTCTCAAAATAAAAAGAGAATAACTCATGGTGAAATTCATATCATATGCCTTATCTGACCAAGACCACCATTTCAGATTGATGGCTTTAGCCCAAGGTCTAATATTGGCTGAAGTCTGATATAGCATATGATATGGATTTCACCATGTTTTATTATGTTTATCATATACTTAAGCTTTCACCATGTAGAACAAAAACATGTTTTGTTAAAAATACAAGCCTGCATGATATACCTTCTCAGCTAAACGAACCTTGTAATGCCATCCGAGTAGTTTCTATAGGATATATAGTGCTAAGATCCATTTATTCTGATACAGCTTTTCCAACCAGGTATGTGCAGTTAGTATTATGATTGGCATGGTTTTTGTCATGTCAAAACATGCAGTTGGTAGAGTGCTAACTCCCTAAGTGGGAGGTCATGGGATCGAACCCCGACTGGATATGACCCAGAACTTGAAAGTGGGTAGCGACTGTTCTTTCGCCAAGCACTCGGCATTACGAAATGAAAGAATGGGAACTTAAAACAAACAAGGTCCTGTGTCACTGCAGGCACAGCTTGATAAAGAACTCTGCTGTATAATGCCATCGATGAAACACACAGGCAAAATTTCTGCACCTTCGCCTATAGCTGTTGATGTCTCGATATAAGGGAATTACTGTTAACACCATTACTTAAATAAACTCAACTCAAAACATGCAGAAACTACTTATTTGCTACTTAAAAAAAATGTATTTTAAAAAAAAATCAATATATCATGCAAACACATCATATATATAATACAGGCCATTCCATTCCAGCTACTGTTTTCTGTATGGGACAATGAAAAATGTCAAGTACACAGATGTGTTCTATGATCTGGGTTTTTTCTGAAGCAAGCAGTGATTGAGATTAACAGGGGCCCAGTAGCCCATGGCACCCTAAAATTTGCCTGGGCCTGCGACTCAAAATAGTTAAACTTCATCCTTGCAGGGTCTGCTCGATATATTAAATGAGTTGCAACAACCACAAAGTTTACCTTTTTGCCAAGTAACATAATCTTGGACCCATTTGCCACTCCAAACTCAGTTAATGAAACATCTGCTCCAGCCAGGGACTTTCCTATAAAATAGATACTGGCATATAAATTCAACAACTTCATATAACAGGTATAAATATTCAAGCTAAAATTTTTATAGGTGAGGGTATGTAACTCATAAATAACAACATTTGTCCAAATGTGAACTTCCAACCAAAATACAATGCATTCATGAGGTATAAATAAGGGTCATAACCACTATCATTTGACAAAAATACAATAGAAGTCTGTAAATGTCTTTTTATTTATGCAATAAAAGGCAGCACAATCAGGTTGTTTCTGAGATAATAATAATTTTTTTTTAAAAATGGTCATAAAATTGAAAAATAAGCAGATGAAATGTTCATGAAGTTTCATATTTGTTCAACACTGATTTACTCATTTGTTATTTTCGCCAACATTGGGACTCACTATTTAAACCTATATATTGCTTAAATACTTGAACTGCAAAACACAAACCATGTTGATTTATGTTGCCATAGCAATTTTGGCTGAGTAATTTTGTATTTAGACCTATGAAACTTTGTATAAAAAACTTATATACAGTACAGGACTGTCGAAAAAATAACACCAAATAAGTGCCAAATGCCGAAATGGACAGTTCATTGCTGCTTCTTGTTAGGTATATCTTAATCTTTTCCCCAGCTGATGATTTAATCTCTTGGTAGCTCTTGGTCAATAGCCATACTTATCTTGGCAATCTTTAATTCCTTTAGTTAGCTCGGTTTTAAATTTCGACCGGCTTGTACTGCACTCCTTTGTTCATCTTGTGGTGTTATGGATAGTAAACATATATAGTTCTTACCTTTACATATAAGTTTTTGATGGTCCACAGGGACTTGGGTCAGTTCTTCTACTTTCTGTGTTAGATGTTTTACACAAAGTACATCTCCAGCTTGATCTTCTGTCAAAGCCAGGCTGATGTCATACTTCTTTGGACCTTTAAAACAGAGATATTTCACAAAAACTTGACTTACATATTTCATATTTCTGGCACACTCCAGGTGTGAGTAAGCATCTGATGGTGAGTTATTCAAAATCATTCATTTTACACTGTGATAAATTGATAAATTTATAAACTAAAAGTTTTATAAGGGAAATCACTGGCTAACATTATAAAATTGCTTTCATAAACTGATAAACTGAATTCTAAATTGTTTTGAATAATTGTAATAAAATACACTATATTCAAAATCATTCATGTTTACTACCGGTATGTGGTATATCAAACCCAGATAATAACAGAAACTTTTTCAAATGATTTATCCATTTTTAAAAAGGAATCTTATCTTATCTAATCAAAAATCCATGCCCAAATAAAAATTCAGAAGCAAACTGAAAACATTGAAACTGACACTGGTAATTTATTAGCCTGTTGGCTAATGTTTGCCAAATTTTAGTAGCCAAATTGAAATTTGGCTAGCCAATAAAATTAAACAAATCAACAATACAAGTTTGGAATTAATTTTGCTTGTTATAATCGGCAGACTTTAAGGGTTTTTTGGTTAATGGTGGAGATGTTGTTGACTCTAAACAACCACCTTTCAGATGCGTGTTAAGAGTCAGTTGGGACTACCCATTGCTGCCACCTACAGCGAATGGCCCTAAATAGTCAGATTCAACAAGTTTATAATTAATAAGTGCAATACAAGGCAGTAAATTTATTCAAGTGAAAGGAAACCACTCATTAATACTAGTTATAACTAATATCAAGAATAATATAAGAAGTGGACCAATCAGAATTTTTTTACATCTTTTGGAAATAAGTTTTTGCCACCTTGGCTTTTCTGGATTATTTTTAAACCGCTTGCAGCCAAACAGATATATGTGTACTCTACCAGCTGTCTGTCACATGGACACATATGTTCTTTTGAAGAAATTGACAACTCTTGGATAAAAGACTAAGAAATACTTATAATCTTTTTGTAAAGTAAACAAAAATGTAAAATGTTGACTATTGAGATTAAAATCTGCTATAAACTAATGATGTCATATGACTACAAATGCATGTGACATCATAACCTATATCCGACGTCATATCACTTCGTATTGTGAACTTCAATTTGGCACTGTCAATGCTGTGTTGAAAAATAATTTGGCAGCAAAAGGGATAATAACCAGAATTTCCCAGAAATCATGTTTATTTGCCATAGGCAATTTTGGGATCGGGTAGCACTCACACAGATTGACAAATTAGTTTACACATGTGAACTTCCACCAGGGAAGTGAGACTGGGTGCTCTGGAAGGTATGTATGTTTAGCTAGCTACATGGTACACTGGCCATGTGTATTATTGGTAATGAATGAAAGGAACATGGGACTATGGGAAGTCATACATATCCAGGGCAACCCTCAACACAGAGACATCAATCTTATCAACAATATTGTGATGGCAACTACAAAAAAAAGTTGAGGGGCCTGATCAACAAAAAGTTGAGTCTGTTCTGACCCCGCGGATCATTTAGCTAGTGCTCATCTAATTCCATAGCTTGGTGCCTCTGGATAACGAATAAAGAACAGATACTCTCTAAAGTGGGTAGATCTAAGAGTAAATCAAAAATTTGTACATCACTCCAAAATGTGATCCATTGACATTCTGACAGACTCAGCCTTATGTCAAATTCTGAGCGTCAACATAAGTGACAGTATTTCATATACACAGTTTGAGGTAACATTAACATCTATGACAACACACTGTAAGAGAAATCATTGAAAAATACAGTAAACAGTACCGTGAATTACTTGGACTTTTAGTTTAGTGGCTCCGGTGGCCATGATTGCATCCAAAGCAACAGAAGAAATAAATATGGTCAGTGGAGCGTTTAAAAACACATATCTTTAAAATAAAGCTTTTGAACGACAGAGACTATATTTACAATAAAACAAAACTTGAAAACGATAAGGACGCAAATCCGTAAATTACACAACATCTTTATCATAAGCTTCATTTAAAGATTTTGTTGATCAATGAGGACCATTGTCATTGTTATTAATTTTATCATGTACTTAATTATTGATAGAACAAGGTAATTTTGTAATCATTTTCCAAAAAAGGTTAATCCACATATTTTGGTCCTCCTAAATATGATAATTAACATTATTCATTTTTTAAAAATGGTAACAAAATTGCATTTTCTGTCATAAAATAAATCTAACGACTTTAAAATTCAAGACCAGGTTTACATATGAAAATATCAGGAAATTTCACCTGTTCATACCTACTATAATTCCCCATAGATATTTCAATGAGCGTTTTTGGGTGAAATTTACCAAACTGATATTCAACAAATCCACAATAGTAAATACATTAATACTAGTAAAAAAATCTAGCGCAGTACTTAACAATTTTTTCTGTCCATACAGTTAAAGTTAAGCTTTCAATATACTTGGAAAATATATGACGCGATGATTTAAAATTGTATTGTTCAGGGCGACAAATTATCTTCAAACTTGTATAAATTAACTTAATTTATACCGGGTTGAATTGTATATCCGTGGTGATTTGAAATCAAAATGGTTAGATCATGTCAAACACATGTTATGTAACGCTGGTTTAGGATTATTTTGGTATAATCAGTTTTATCTTGACTTGTCTTCATACAAGCTTATTTTTAAAAATGTACTTCAAGATATGTATATACAAGAATGGTATAGTAATAGTAATGGTAACTCTTCAAGATGTAATTTTTATTTTTATTTTAAAAATATATTTAAACTTGAAGAATATTTGTTAAAGCTAGAATATAATAAAGCAATAACTTTTTGTAAATTCCGTACCTCAAACCACAAGTTCCCCGAATAGAAACAGGAAGATGGAATAATATAACAAAAGATGATAGAATATGTCCTTATTGCTCAGAAACTATTGGAGATGAATTTCATTATTTATTTATATGTAAAACATTTACTCAGTTAAGGTTAAAATATGTACCAAATTATTATTTAAAATATCCTTCATATGAAAAAATGTATGGATTATTTAATAGTGTTAACAAGAAAGTGTTGTCTAATGTAATCACTTTTATATCTTTTCTGCAACAACAGTTTAAGTAATTTAATTGCTTTATATGTGATATATAAATAATAATAATATTATTATTATTATTATTATACAATGTATGAATTATTTAATATTATTAACAAGAAAGTTTTGTATCATGTGACAAATTTTATATCCTATCTGCAAGAACAGTTTATGTAATTTATTTACTTTATATTTATAATGTATTGTAGGTATCATAGTATAATGTATTATAAAATTATATTATAGATGTATATATTAATATATATTTAATGTATCTTACCAGACCGCTTTTGCATATATGTAACATGCCCTCATGTTCAACTCTCTGGGTGGCTGAGGTTATTTATTTTGAAATAAATGAAAAAAATGAATACAGTTAAAGTTAAGCTTTCAATATACATTGTACTTGGAAAATATATGACGTGATGATTTAAAATTAAATGCGACCAACGACCCAAAACACAGATAACTGAAATGAACCTATAGTTACATAATGTAAGCCTATATAGGCGAATACTATTTAAATAATTAGTATAGTGCAGAAAAAAAGTTAAAAACATGTATTTTGGTAATATATATTTTTTACTCATCAAAGTCACAAATAAAAACCATACACCAGACCATGATCATAATTTTGAAAACAAAATGGAAAAGATTGTTTAAGAAACTATCATTAAACTTGTCATGCTTCGTTAAGGTTTAAAACAATTGCAACCAACAGGACAGGTAATGGGTCATATGCAAAAAGGAAACCGTGAGGTCATCATAATTTGTATTTCATATACAAATTGCCTTTCTTTCTTAGGTATATATAAGATATTGTATATGTTTGTATACAACTATTTATAGCAAAATGCAAAAAAGTTTAGACTTGTATTTTAATGTATAAATAAAAATAAGAATTTGTATATGTATCCACATAGAACAATTAGTGTTTCTAAACATGTTCGAAATATAGAGGTCCTGAACCTGGTCTTGAAAACCCCATTGTCTGGTTAACATTCAAATAATAACAATTTGATGACATTTTAAAAAAAAATTAAAAATGGACTGCAAAAACCCGCAATCCAGTTTTTAAACAAATTTGATGGAATTAATGAATTATAAATTTGGAAGTTCATATCTTTATTACAAAAGTATTCAGAGCCTCAAGCCCAAAAGTACAATTCAAAATATTTGCATACATTTAATTGCGCAATAACAGGCAAGCAGAGGTAGACAAATTTATAGTATCATTTTCATGTCTCTGATGTAGAGCTTGGACAGGACTACCCAGACACTACTGATGCTATTAATGTCTGGATTAATGTTTAACATCTATAATGTTAATATATGTGTATATATATATAAAATTCCTAATAATTAACACATGAATTAAGAAAAAAGAAACATCCTTAATTATTTATATATTTGTTTCTTTCTTTAAATGACAAATAGCAAAAGTTGCCTACATTGTGCAAGATTGTTTCATTATCTGTAGAGACTATACTTTGTAAGCTATATCGCTTTGTATATTGGTCCAGTAAACATGTTTCTAATGTGTGAATACAATTCACATTCAATCAAAAAATGTTTCTCCGTTTCAACTTTTTTGTAACACATTTCAAAACAAAATTTACATAACCCCTCTTTCTAAAAATCTCTCTCTGCCCTTTTCTATCTCTAATTCATGACTTGACAGTCTGAGTCTAACCAGAGCGGTCTTATATTTATTACAATCTAATATATCAAGTATTTTTAGGTTAAAATATGGTTTAACTTCCCTATAAAAATCAAGTTTACTATAACTTTGGAGATAACAATTCCATACTTGTATATAATTATCTTTTACTCTTTGAATAAATAAACTAATAAAAAGATCAAAATCTCCCACCCCTTGAAACAACCAAACATAATGAAACCCATATCTATTTAGTAAACTACTTATTTTAGATGCCCAATTATAACTTGTTCTACCTGCTTGATGCAGATCAAATAACATTTCATAACATCTTTTTGGATATCTATAGTTTTCCATACACAAAATTTTAAACCAGTATTTAATATATTTTTATAGTAGTATACAAATAAAGGAAATCTTCTAGTCTCACCAAGTACTGCTACTATAGGTGTACTTGATTTGACATGTAACAGTCTTTTACAAAATTTGTTTTGGACAGGTTCAATACAATTTGAGTGTTCATAACCCCAGATTTCAGCACCATTTGTGATAATTGGACGTACCATACAGTCAAACAGATACAATGCATCTTTCAGGTTTACATTATACATAGTTACAAATTTGTGTAAAGTAAAAAGGGCCTTTTCAGCTGCTTGAGATAAAGATTTTTTACACATTTCCCAACTTAACTTGCTAGTAAAGTACAGTCTATATTTATATTCTGATACTATCTCAATGTGACTACCTTCATACCTCCATTTCTCAATTTGTTTAATTTTACCTCCTCTTCGAAGTACAACTATTTGGTTTTATCTAGATATAAATCCATACTTATTACAAAATGAGCTAATGATACCGAGCTGACGCTGTAGATTAATTAAAGAGTCTGCGAAGTTAACAATGTCATCAGCAAAGAGCAACTGAAGTAAGTTTGGTACTTCTTTGTCTATATACACCTGTACATCATTTTAATTGACTTATAAGATCATTTAAAAACATTACAAATAGGAAAGGCTCAAAATACACCCCTGTCTTGTGCCAACGTTGCAGTTAAAAAATTCTGATAATCCCCCAGTCACTCTGACACATGCTGTCAGTTGAGAGTACATTGATTTCAGGGCTTTTATTATTTTGGTACTAGCACCTTTCTTAATTAGAGAGTCTAATAGCAGCTTATGTCTAACACAGTCGAATGCCTTTGATAAATCAATGAAAAGGCAATACACTTTTCCTTTCGTTTTACTCAAATACTTCTGTACTATTGTTTGTAATACGAAGCAATTGTCTACTGTGGAATACCCATGTCTGTAACGAGCTTGTTCTTCATACCATTTATTGTCCATGTCTGCCCAGCTAGTTAGCCTTTTATTCAAGACTTTAGTGAATAAATTAATTGCCTTGGATATATTTGACGTCTCATAGTTCCATGTTCCTTTCACACAATTTTGATTACACACGTGACGGGTGTAGCTAGCTAAACAGGAGGTGCTTACCCTTCCGGAGGACCCGGCCTCACTTCCCTGGTGGAGGTTCACGTGTCTAACCTAACTTGTCAGTTCCAAAGTTTTTACTTTGCTTCTGGATTGTGATTCGGAAATGGATAAGTATGTTTGTTTTTGATTACTCGTAACATTTCGAAGCGAAATTCCTCTTTAGTTTTCAGGGCTGTTAAGCTCGCCTTGTTCATAAGGAAATCTACCCGTCTCTAAAATTTTATTAAATAACTTTAATACATAGTCAGCGAGGAGCCAAAATGATTGTTTGAGCATTTCTATAGTTATACCATCCAGTCCTGGAGCTTTACCATTTTTCATCTGTACCATTGCCATCAGTAATTCTTCATGTGTTATAGCTTTATCCAATATATCTGAATATTTCACAGTGTCTCTATTTACTACAAACTTTTCAACAGCGTCTCTAGCCTCTGTTTTGTAAGCTTCATCTGCTTCAAATATATTAGAGTTTAAAAGTATTTTGAAATAATCAAACCATTGCTCTCCAGTGATGTTTCCAAACTGGCTGCCAACTCTGTTTAAGGGTTTCATTTTCCTTCACACTTGATTTGTGTCTTTTTTATCTAGAGTCAAGATTCCATTCACATTACGTGCTCCTGCTTCAGCTTGTTTCAATTCACATACTTGTTTGAATTTTTGTTTATGTTTTTTATGTAGTTGCAGGTCTGTATCACTGTTACTTTTTCTGAATCTATTAAGCCAATCATACTTGTCTTTTTTTTTCAGAATTTCACAATCCTTGTCCCACCATTCTGGTTGTGGTTTTACTGTCTTTTGAATTACTTTCATACTTTCTCCTGCACAATGTAATATTTCCACCAAAGCTTTAATAAATTCATCAATACTATCTAACAAAATTATCATTTAACCTATCAATAAATTGGTCACATTTGTCATTATTCCACCTGTACTTTGTATAATCAGAAATTTTCTGCCATCATGCAGGGTCGGGGTACCAGAATTTATATTTAGTTGGCACAAGACAAGGAAATGATCTGTTATGTCTATGTCAAGAACTCGTAAATCGAACACATAATTGAACAAATCAGCAGATGATAAAAAATAATCTATAGTACTTTTCCCAACTTAGAAAAATGTGTAAACTCGCCGTTTTTATCACCTTGTGGTCTGCTATTAACAATATGGATGTTTAAATTCTGACACAGCTCTAACAACGCTTTTCCAAAGTTATTGACCTTTTTATCTTTGGATTTCCTGCCAAGGCAAAAACCATCACCAAAAATGTTACAATCAACAGATAAGAATTTTGTGTTATCTACAAAAATCATGTTCAACACCAGTCCTCGCATTGAAGTCCTCACAACACAGTATATATACTTCCTTATTAATACTTCTTAAAATATTTGTCAATTCCAAGTGAAAAATATTTATACCATCAATATCTTTGTTTCTGTAATATGTTGATTCACTAAGGAGTATATCGCAAACACAAGCTATTAAATCTTTATCAAAATTAAAAATCACCTTATCAAACAATAAACATATTGATGTGTTAGCATTATTATACACTTTCTTAATAAACCTTGACAATGAGTGTTTTACATACACAGTTATACCATGAGGTGTAAACCAAACTTTGATTGTTTATCACCAAAACTACAAAATGCTACGTGCTCAAGAAAAATGTTATCACAGTCAGTATTTTAATTGGCCCATGTTTCAGTTATACATATTATATCGTTCATTTTAAGGCTATCGATCATATTACCGTAATTAGCAGAATGTATCTTTTTCAGACCACCAATATTCCAACTAACAATGTTTAACATTTTTCTGTCACCTTGCTTTGGTAGTTGTCAACTGAACTGACTCTCAAACACTTCATTTTCGGCATTCACATTTGCATCTGATGATTTTTCACTTTTTTTAGAATTGACCAGATAAACTTGATCACTATCTTTATCATACTTAAACACTATGTTACCAACTACAAATTTATAATACCTGAGAAAAACCTTCTCTGGCTTATATTTCTCTCTGAGTTCATCAAAATGACTCAATAGTCCCCTTCGAATATTTCGAATATCCTGACTATAGTCTTCAGATATCCGGATCTCATTTACTTTTACCTTATTTTGACTAGCCAAAGTTAGAATATTTTGTTTATGTTTTGAGCGACCAAATTGTACAAGTATCCCGTTTGGATTTGCACTACCGTTTTGCTTTCTCCCTAGCCTTTGGGCCCTTTCAATAGCAACTTTACTATCATCAAAGGCATCTTCAATATTCAAATTATTATGCACAAAATCTCTAACTTTAATTTCGCAATCCTCTCAAGTTTCTTTTGATTCTGTTTCCCAAACCCCCCAGAAAATAAGATTATCCCTCCTTCCCTGGTCTTCCATGTTTCGGATCCTATCTTTTAAATGTGTGTTTTCATTTTCTAGTTTAACTATTTTTTCTTCCATGGCTGCTTGAGAATGTCTAAACTCCGTCTTTAAATCAGCGAAATCTTTTCTAATAGTTTCACTACTATTTTTTATTTGTAGTGTCAGACTTTCAAACATTCTTTTGACCTCTAATGCGGTTGTGTCTAGCACTAAATTTCCAGACTGAGACATTGTTGTTTGTCTTGTCATCATGGGTCTGGTTTGATTTGATCCAGAAACAGAATTATAAGTTTAAAACTGTAGAGAAGCCAAATATCACATATACGATTTTGTTTACAGTCATGCGTTTCAGAAAATTAAATGTTGCATCACATTTTTAACCAAAAGGCCATTGAGCATTAGCGTGGTCTACTATGTTGGTGCTTTTCGTAAAATAACTCTTCATAGTTTTGGACCGTCAAAATATTTTGGAGAACATAAGGGAATGTAATTCCCACATAACCCTAGCATCTATGATATACTATATAATGAAGGTTCTCTGTTATAGCCTGCAATCTGGAGACAGTTATTTTCCATCATCGCATATCTGGCTTCATGAAATGGGATGATTTGTTTATTTTTAATTATAATTTTAATTTTCTTTCATATCAAACAGTGTAAATCAAACACAAACACCGATCCGTGTCCAAAGTACAAGCCAAACAGCAAAATAAAGTATCCAGAATAATTGTGGATACAGAGACATTATACTTAGTGTAATACATGTATATATTGAATTTTATAATTCATCATTCAATACATTAAAAAATGGTTGATAAATACTCGTGTTTTTTTTTGTCATCTCATCATAAGTACTACATGTAGTTAGTAGTCTGTTGTTATTTTGACGATTGCCAGGTATAAGATTTAGCTTCGAATGCATATCAATGTCCCATTTCAGAGGAAAAAATTCAATCTTCCATCGGACAAACAACAACTGTGACAAGTAGATAATTCGAAAGTATTTGTATCCGATCTATCCTTGTGAAAACAATATTGGGTCCCTTTAAACCATTTAGGTTAGATAATGGGCAAATTCAGTGTTTACCTGCATTTAAAATAGAACAATATGAAGTCACATATATTGGTTAAACAACCAATAAATATTTTAATTTTGCCATTAGAGACACGAGTCGAGAGATACACTTTGAGTCTTTGTACCATTAATTCCTAATTGTATTGTTATTTTTGTTGTTTTTGATTTTGCCAATTATAATTCATCAATTATAAATCTATGTTCAAATCACAATAATCCATAAGCGAAGTAAAAACTTTGAACTTCCATAAAGGAAATGCGACCGGGTGCTCCGAAAGAGTAATCACATCCTGTTTAGCTAGCTAAACCCGCCATGTGTGCAATCAAAATTGAGTGGTGAAAGGAATATGGAACTATGGAACGTCAAATATAAACCAGGGCAATCCTGGACACAGAGACATCAAGAATAATATTGGTTTTATAATCGTTACATTGCAAATCAAAACATACCAATTCATGTCAATACTAAAATCTAAAAGCAAAGTAAAAACTTTGAAGCTGGCAAATTAGGTTAAACATGGGAACTTCTACAAGAAAAGTGAGCCTGGGTGCTCCTGAAGGGTAAGCACCGCTATTTCCACCATGTCTTTACTAAGGCTTTCGACACAGTAGGAAGTAAAGGATTGTAAAGTAAAGGATTACTACGGAAGTATGGATGCCCTGAGAAGTTTACATCCATGGTCGAATCTCTCCACGAAGGGATGAAAGCAACTGTCGGTGATGGAGTAACCACCTGAGAAACATTTGATGTCACAAACGGTGTCAAACAAGTTTGCGTGCTGGCCCCTACACTTTTTTCCATATTCCTGTCGGCAATGCTGGAGGAGGCTTTCCAGGGCATTGAAGATGGTGTCTACATTCAGTCAAGACAAGATGCTGACCTTTTCAACATGGCACACTTCAAGGCAAGGACCAAAAGTACCCTCATACTGATCAGAGAGCTGCTGTTTGCGGACGACAGTGCACTACTAGCCCACACACCTGAAGCAATTCAGCGTATTCTAGATGCCTTCTCAGATGCATCAAAGAAGTTTGGCCTCAAGATCAATACGAAAAAGACCGAAGTTCTTTACCAACCAAACTCCTCAGGAACCCAGGAAGTAGAAATCACGATAGATGGAACCAAACTCAACTCTGTCCAAGAATTCACTTACCTTGGGAGCACAGTTACAAAGGATGGGCGAATTGATGATGAAACACAGAAGAGAATGGCCAAAGCTAGTGCAGCGCATGGTAGACTTCGCCAGAGACTTTGGAACAACCACTGTGTGTCCACAAAAGTAAAAGGCAAGATCTACAGAGCAGTTGTGGTATCTACACTATTGTATGGAGCCGAATCCTGGACAATCTATAGACGACATGCTCCATGCTTTCATGATGCGCCATCTAAGATCCATACTGAAAATAAACTGGAAGGATAAAGTGACTAACAAGGAAGTGCTCAACAAAATGGGCCTACCATTAATGGAAGATCTCCTAATCAGAAAAAATCTACGTTGGACTGGACACCTAATGAGGATCCCGAGCGACAGAATCCCAAGGCAGATTCTGTTCTCACAGCTGCCAGTTGGAAGAAGAAAGAGGGGCAGACCACGCCTCCGTTTCAAGGATACCATCAAAAGAAACCTGAAGCAGAGAAACATTAAGCTGAACTCCTGGGCGAAACTGTCGCAGCATAGGAACACATGGAGACAAGCGGTGAAGTAATTTCAGGAAAACAGACATAGTCGCTCCGCGACTGTCAGCAGATGATAATGTGTAACCAAAATTGGGAAATGAAAGGAAAATTGAACTATGGGACATCAAATATATCCAGGGAAATTTTGAATGCAGACACGTCATACTTAGGATAGATATATACCGAAAACATGTAATTATAACCATTACTTATAATTGTAGATCAAAATTTCATCATTATCATTGTTATTTACATCCGATATTCACAGATTTAAAATGTCACCATTGCAAATCTGCCAATTTTATTAAAGGGATGTTTTGAATTAGGATTACTACAGAAAAGAACGGTAAGCTTCAAATGCGACAACTGCTTACTTTGCTTATGCCTGTGGTACCAGGTAGGTACATAGGCCACTGACAACACTCCTCCATCTGGTTCTATTCTGTGCTAATCTGCCCAGGTCTTGCCATTTGTATCCCTCTCTATCCATTTCTAATTGCAAATTTCTCCGCCAGGTGTTTCTTGGCCTTCCGACTTTTTTCCCCTTGAGGATTCCACTGCAGTGCTTGGCTTGTAATTCAATTTGTTGGCTTTCGCAGTGTGTGTCCTATCCATCGTCATTTTCTTTTTGATAGCTCCATCTCTATAGGTTGTTGTTTCGTCTTCTCCCATAACTCAATGTTGGTGATTTTCTCTGGCCATCTGATCTTTAGTATTTGTCTTAGGCAGTTGTTAATGAAGACTTGGATCTTGTTTAGGAGGCATTTAGTTGTTTTCCATGTCTCGCAGCCATTTGGAAGTATGGTTTTAACATTTGAATTAAACAGTCTGATTTTAGTGTTCAAGTTGACGTTACCAGCTCCCCAAATAGTTGTCATCATTCTATATGCTGTTCTTGCTTTTCCTATTCGGCATTTAAAGTGCCTTGCTCTGAGCCACCTCGACCATCCATAGCGCTATCAAAATATGTGAAGGAGTCGACCTCTTCCAAAGAACATGACGTTACTTGGAGACTTGCACGACTGGTGGTATTTGCCTGAAGCACTTTGGTTTTCTTTTGCTAATGATAAGGCCAGTCTCAGATGCTCTCTCTTCTATTACCAGCAGTTTGTCTTTCATATGTTGGTGGGTGTGGGACAAAAGGACGATGTTATCTGCAAAATCTAAGTCATCTAGCTGTTCAGTAAGAGTCCACTGGATTCCATTTCTTCTGTTACTTGTAGTTTGTCTCATAAACCAGTCAACTGCTAGGAGGAATAGGAATGGTGAAAATAAACATCCCTGCCATACCCCTGTATTAATGTCAAAGGAGTTTGTGAGTTGACCTTCGTGCATTATTCGACTGTATTCCTGTGTATGTGTTCTTAATGATCTTAATAAACTTTTCTGGTATACCATAATGTCTCACGAGTTTCCATAACACTGCTCTATCTAGACTGTCGAAAGTTTTGGAAATCGATGAAAACTATATATAGTGATGACTTGAATTCCAGTGACTGCTCGATGATAATACGGAGGGTTGCTATCTAGTCCGCACATGATCTATTTTGACGGAACCCTGCTTGGTTGTCACGCAGCTTTTGATCGACAGCATTCTTCATGCGCTCCAGGAGTATTCTGTTAAAAACTTTACCAGGTACTGACAAAAGCATTACTCCTCTGTAGTTATCACAAATGCTGAGATTACCTTTTTTGGCAGTTTTACCAGATTTTCTTCTTTCCACTCTTGTGGTACACCCTCATCTGTCCAGATTTTACCAATTAACTCAGAATGTGTGTCGACGTCTCCAGATCTGCTTTTAGGACCTCTGCTGGTATGTTGTCTGGTCCTGGTGACTTGTTGTTTTTCAAGGTGTTTATGGCTTTTGTAATTTCTGTCCTTGATGGTCAGTTGCAATTTATGAGCAATATGTCTCTAGCGGGTTGTATATATGCTCTCTGTATTGGTGGTTGTTGGTTCAGCACTTCCTTGAAGTGTTCCACCCATCTTTTCATTTGCTCCTCCGCTGTTTTCAGAGTATTACCATCTTTATCTTTAACTGGTCTACTACACTTTTTTATTCTGTTTGTCAGCAATCTGATGTTATCATATAGGCCTTTAATGTTGTTCTGCCTAGCTGCCTCCTCTGCTTTCAAAGTCTATTTGGAGATAACTTCCCTTTTGTCTCGTCTAGCATTGTTTTTCACTTTTTTGTCTGCTTCAGAGTACTTTTTAGCTGTTTGCTTTGCTGCTCTTGTCTTACTATTGAACATTTTAAGCTGTTTCTTTTTGTCAATATGTATGAGAGTTGCAGGTGATATCCATTCCTATTGCTTCACATAATGATGTTAATACTTCTTTTGCTTCCTTCCAATGGTCTTCCATTGACATTTGATCATATTTCATATTTCTTAGGACATCGAATCGATTTCTGACTTCCATCTGGAATTCTTCTCGTTTTTCTTTGCTTACCAGTTTTGTAACGTCATATCGTTTTATGGTTTATCCTCTGTTTGTATGTTTTTTCAGTTTTAGTTTAATATTGGCAACAAGTAGATGATGATCTGATGCTGCGTCCGCACCTCTCTTAACTCATACATCTTGAAGACTTCTCCTGAACCTCTTGGAGATACATATATGGTCAATCTGGTATTCGTTCTCATATCTGGGGAAACCCATATAGCTAGGTGACAATGCTTATGAAGAAGTTCCTCCTATAACAAGGTTATATGTGACACAGAAGCTTGCAAATAGTTCCCCATTTTCATTCATAGTGCCAAGACCTCTTGTTCCCATTATCCTTTTAAAGCTGGTTTTATCTGTTCCAACCTTGGCATTCATATCTCCCATAATGATGGTGATGTTCTTATTACTACACTTTCTTGTTGTTTCTTCTAGAAGCTTATAGAACTCTTCTTTAGTTTCATCATCTGCAGAGCGTAGCACTGAATGATGTTTGGTGATATATACGTGTGGGTGGTCTTAAACTTTGATGTTATTATTCTTGGGCTCACTGGTTCCCATTCGATAAACGTTTTCTGTGCTAGCTGAGATATCATAATTGCTACCCCTTCTGAATGAGTGACCTGTTCCCCCACATGTCCTGAGTATAGGATAGTTTCTCCAGATGTTAATTGTATATGTCCTGTGTCTTTCCATATTGCTTCAGCGATTTCTAGTATTTCAATGTCATATCTCTTCATTTCTCTCGCAATAGTTTTTGATTTGCCAGTAATGTTCATAAACAGCACATTCTAAGTTGCAATCTTGGTTACAGATTTAGGACTGAAAGGTTTCCGTTCGATGGTTTCCTTTCGGCTTTCACCATCTGACATCATGCTTCTTCCATCAGAAGAACCTCTTCTTCCTAACTCTGATGTTTTTGTGTTGTTTCGTATTTCTGTAATCTGTTTCATAACCTATAAACAGGTGATTGGCCTATCCATAGGTCCAGTACCTTTTTGTGAATACTTCTGGATGCAGTCTCCCTCATACGGGCCACTGGCCGGCGGAGTAATGTAGTATGGTTCTCCTACGCCCTTCGCCGTTTAAGCATATTTGCAATCATCCGCCGGGGCCTTGGTCTCCCCACTATTTGTCCATTGCTGGCTTGGTTTGGAATCAAAGTTTTCCTTCTCCTAGACGAGCTGCCTTTCCAAGGCTAATGAGCCCCATCCACCCGAAGCGCTGGTTTTAAGGCACCAGTGACTCACGTTTGTCCCTTCTCCTGTTTTGTCGAAAACAGTTCCACCACGAGAAGGCCAGGAGCTGGACATCTGGTTGTCAGAGGCTATGTGTTACGCTTGCCGAAGGAGCATTTAGTTAGAATTGAGAGCTTATCCCCGGTACCACCCCTAGGCATAACAACCATTTCGGAACCGGAATGCGACAACTGGTGATTGGAAAATAATACTAGTTTTTAAATGTAATAGCTGAGTTAAATAATATAATGGAAATTTTCAAACATCAGTATATTGGTTATAAAATTGTAAAATATTTAAATGTGTTTCTACCAAAATATCAATGTAGATCAATGTTGCAAAACGTTATCATGCATTATATTTCTTTGGATAATTTTGGGAATTTCTTGCAGAGCTTGTTCCCACTACGGGGACTTTGTACAACGAAGTAGGCTGCTTGCAAATAAATTGTTGACTCAGTGATATTGCAAGCCTAGGCTTATCAAGGCCCTCAAAAAGTTTTATGGCCGTCATCACAGTATTGTTGATAAGTTTGATGTCTCTGTGTCCAGGATTGCCTTGGATATATTTGACGTCTCATAGTTCCATGTTCCTTTCACACAATTTTGATTACACACGTGACGGGTGTAGCTAGCTAAACAGGAGGTGCTTACCCTTCCGGAGCACCCGGCCTCACTTCCCTGGTGGAAGTTCACGTGTCTTACCTAACTTGTCAGTTCCAAAGTTTTTACTTTGCTTCTGGATTGTGATTCGGAAATGGATAAGTATGTTTGTTTTTGATTGCATATTTAAATCAGTCACAGTCATACACATTTATCTAAAGTAATGAATCAACTGTATTTTTATTTCCCACCTATACTATTTTTTGCATATATAAAATAATAATTATAACATAATATATATTGCATGGTAAAAAAATTTATAAAATCAATATTATCAGTATAAACCTTATATTCAATAAAATATCACAAAATGTTCATTAAAGATACAAAAAACAATTAGAACCCATCATTTATGTGACTGTCATTGTGTCCTTCGAATATGACATGTTGACAACTTGGTCTTAATGTCAATGGAAAACTCCAAAACATAAAATTGCTTATAACTTATTTTTCTCCTTAACATATTTTGGAAGAGTTTAATACTACCATATATAATATTCCTTAGTACATTTGTTTAAAACATATTTTGTCCCAATTGGTTTAAGGTTAAGATAATGGATTGTAGAGCTGAAATCTACCATTCTTTTATGTCTTCTTGACAAAATAAGCATCAAATGACTGTTGTAATCATCTTATAATATTTCCTGGGTACAATTGTGCAGTATTTTCACATCTTCACTGACTTGATGGCTTCATGTCCCACAATCGCTGCCCTGAAATATATTGGGAAACGCAAAGTCACAAGGCTTATTCTGTATAAGTATTTTATTTTGTTTTAGGCCCAGAAGATATATTGGATAAACTCTGAAGGCACTAATGCTATTAATCATTTTGTATTTTTATCTAGCACATATCTTTGGTGTTATATGACAAAAGCTTCATCCGAATTACAATGAAATGCAAATGCCAATTTAAAGTTTGATTTGGAATAGGAACTTTTCCTGTCAAATTGACACGTTATTGTTGCATTGCTAATTGCATCACGCTACAAAACACACAAAACGCGAATCTGGCCCCAAATTGCAATGAGAATGCTTATTTGAAGTTTGGTTTGGATTTAAGACTATTCGCATCTGTTATTTCATTGCTAATAACGTCACGCATATTGACGTTGAAGGATCATTAATTGAAATGTGAAAATGAAAACACGAAAACAAATCAAATCTGATATTTTTAATGAATTAAAATAAAAGAAGTTCAATGCCAAAAAATTAATAACTTTTTATGTAATTTAAAGGTAAATACATATGTACACATTTTGATATGCTTCAACTATTTTCAGAATCACCATCTTTGTGAAAGTGAATTACAGAGAAATCAAACACAAACATACAAGTCCATGTTAGATAAATTAGATACATTAGATACATTAGTCCTAAGAGAGCTACAGTTTTAGGACTAACGAATCTAAAAATATATATTAGATTATAATTCTCTTTAGCCTTTAGAGACTAGTAATCGCTATGCATTAGCTGTAATGATGAAGCGACATCAAACCAGAGATAAGTTATTGAATTATTAGCTATACGCTATTTTAGTTGTATTCCGTATTACCCGACCGCGAAATTGTTTTTTTAAAAGATATTTGTGGATTTATCCAAATAAGCAATCTTTTTATCTGAATACTGATTCAAATTACTGAACCTTTTAAATCGCTTTAATACAAGCATTATTATAGCAGCAACGACGGCAACTGTGAATATTACAGCTACGGACACCCCGATAGCAACCTCTGTTATACACTTCCCAATACATCGTGTAGATACTTGGGCACTTTTGTTATGAGTAGTTAAGGCAGTAGCTAAAATAAATTAAAAAATAATAACATACATTAAACACAATAAGAAAAAGAAAGTTCGCGGTAAGCAAAGTGTTTTGAAATAATATTACTCGAGTGAGATTGGCTTTGCATCGAATCAAATGTGTCCGATCCTGCAAGACAACTGCAGATATGAGTAGAGCCTTACTATTTTTGCTTTTTTCGCTTTTATATTATTTTCGTTCCTGATATTTTAAATTTCATGCTCTTTTTTTGGAAAACACAACCCACAAATATGTACATCAAATAATGTATTAAATAATATAAAGTAGTAGTATTGCACCTATACAAAGTAAACCAAGCGATACTGATAAGATTATTTACTATCCATTTTTAAAAATAAATCTATACAAACGCCGATAACACGCAAAACAAGATCGTTTCGTGAGTAGTTCTAAAAATATTTAAGGAAGAACCAAGAGACAAAAAATAACTCTCGAAAACTAAATATTCTCACACTGGGACAATGACTATGAAAATGATTGAAAGTAGCAAAAATATAAAAGTTGTCTACCCACGAATAAACATCACCTTTAAACAATTTCAGCCATTAGACATAAATGTATTCAATTTTCTTCAACTTACTTAGTGTCTTGATTGTACTTTGTCCAAACACTTGATTGGTTGTCTTGGCACATGTTCCGTGGTTTTCTACAAGTATAATACCAAAACTTCAAATTTAATGAAAATTAAAACTACACGTATATATTTATTCTATATATTTTAGATGCAACGCAATATTAAAGTTCAGACTTCCTAGAGAATATTTCCTAAGGTTTTTGAAGAATTTGTATAAGAGCAAAATAACAATATGTCTGTCAATTAAACCTATAGAAATACATGTGATTAAAATCATAAAATCATTATGAGCTTATAATAACAAAAGGTCCAAACCTCTCCAGAACACCGGTCAACTTATCTGGTGGAAGTTCATGTTGCCAGATTTCAAACTATTCACTTCGCTTTTGTGATTGCAAATTGGTCTTGGTCTGGTTAGTTTGTGTTTGATGTTTTAAACTTTGTATCCAATTTTCATTTAAGTCATATTTAATTTAGATTTTTTTTCTATGTGACCCGAAAGAAAATCATATTGAATACTTATACCTAACGTCGGATAGAAAACTGAACATTTTAAATACGGTTATTAGCTAATAAATATCAGCATAAAAATAAATCAATTTACTACCCCCATATATAGCAAATGCCAGCATGATGGATTGTCATGGGCGACATCACAATATATTTACCCCCATCGAGCACGCAAGTGGGCATTTCTCTTATTTTTAAATAAAAAACTTATTTATTACAACTTTAAGAAGATAAACAGGCGAGTATCAACAGATAAGATACTTACCGTAACAGTACCTTTCTGGACAAGATTTAACAGGCTCGAGGTAATAAACAAGAAAATTGGTACAGTTCTTTATTCTTATTGGATAAGATTTTTCACAGCAAGATGAAGTACCATGAACACAAGCAGTTAAATTGACTATGCCGTCGACAATTGTAGGATTCGTGCCTGAAACAGAAATGCATTAAACATAGTAAAGTATCACAAACAATTATATCTTTAAGGACAATATATCCCATTGCGTTATACATTTTGTATAAATTAACATATGTGGATTTTATAATTATAACTAAAAGGAGAAATTTCCACGAAGTTTTTATACTTTTTGGGTATTGTATTATATGATTATAAGTTGATAAAATGACGAGAATAATCGGTAAAATTCAATAAACATAATAAGGTAATGGTACTTAATTTAAATCAGACCGTTCATTGATAGTGTCCACCTCGAGAAGGTCTTGGGTTTGAACACCGGTCGCGTCCTAGAGAAGATTTAAAAAATTGAGATACTACGTTTTCGCCTGGCACTTGGTACCATAAATGTATTTAATTTCGCGTGTATTTATTTTCGCGTTAAGGATATTTAGACATATCTGCGTAGTTAAATTTTCGAGCTTTTTAAAATATGCTCTATAACATGAGAAGTAAAATATAATTTTCGCTTTGTATTAATTTTCGCGCAAAACAAACGATCGCGAAATAAGCGAAAATTAGTATACTGCGAAAATAAATACGTTTACAGTATAATGAGGACACAGTATTAACTTGTTCACTGGTGTTAGTATGCTCACAGATTGATAAAAACTGAGAAATTGCTTACGCGACGTTTAACAATAACAACTTAATCCGAGATTTTCTTTCAAACATAAAAGGTGAATACGGATATTTGTGCGAAACTTTAACAAAAGTATCAATATTTTCCTCTGCATTGAAACAAACATATTTCCTCGGTAACTACATGACAATAATATTTCTTATCCACATTTCAAAACCATCAAGTGTTTTTATTTTTTTCAGATTTTCGACTTTACATCGATTACTTATTATGTTAAATTGTACCTTGTACCCAAACTGGTGATTCAGTTCCACAGTTGTACATATCTGGACATTTATTAGATAATTTCTTAACTTGCGAAGATTTGGATAATAGTCGATACCAGTCAGGCTTCAAACTGTTATCACATTTCTGAGTTCCAGATGTTGATTTACACACGCTATTTCTGTCATCACTCTCCAATAACTCGTGATAATAGTAGTCACATGGTTCTTATAAAAAAGTATAATTGTTATAGTTGTTAATGAAACAAAGATAACGAGAGGTAACAAAATTATAACAAATATTTCAGAACACAAAAACCTGATTTGTACATCAAGATAAAAAAAATCAATATTGATTTAAGAATATTAATTATAGAAGTTTCAAAGAATATTAATTATAGAAGTTTCAAATATATAATTATGCTGTTGAACGGTATTGGTTTCGTCTATGATTTACATCAAAGAATGTTCCTAAACCGAAGTACAAATGCAATCCAGAGTTGGATAAATTTATAGATAGCGATACTTCATGATATTCAATATCTTTAAAACACAGTCAAATATGTTATAAAATAAAACAAATGAAATTAAAAAAAAGAAATAAAATACAGCCAATTATTTTAATATTCTTATTTCATTTTTAAATGGTGAACCTTGTGGGTTTTTTAAGATTCTGCGCTAAAATTTAAAATTAATGTACATTTCATAAATTATCTTAATTTTAAATAAATATAGTGTTAGCAGAAACCATCTAAATATCAATTAAATTATCCATAAATGTGGTTTTCGACTGATATTGTTATTATTTAAGAATTGCAACTGGGCTACCATGCGAAAAATTTATGTTTCAAACCGAATTTTTGGACTAAATCTAATTTCAGAGTAACCGAACTTGTCTTTATATTAGGATTAATCATTCTCTTGCCTATTGTCGCATTATTAGTTTCGAGCGAATAACCAGAAACTTTATTAGCTAAGTTGTGTCAAATTATCAAATTATTCTCTTTTTAAACTTTCTTTCAAATCTATGTTCATGTGTATTTTTTCGCCTATATTATCTTTTTTTTTGTATTAAAACACGAAATTATGTGAATTATGTGATATTAATTGAAAGACTATGTGTTTCATACACTAGATACACTCTAAATGGCGACATGTGAAGGTTTTTAAAGATGACAATTGGAACATTACATTTATCGTTTGCAGTATTGAATATTGTTGTTCTTATGTGTCTACGGTTAAGACAGTAATTGTATATTGCGTGTAACATACTTACCTAATGGCGGACAACCTTTGTTTGTACCTGTTGAAATTAAAGAAAAGAATAAAAATGAAATTATGTTACAAGATAATATACATATGGTGATTATATGGTGCTTAAGATGTTAAAGATATCGTTAACACTACAATATTTATTTTCTATGTTATTATTTATATTGAAAGCTTGCCATTTTCTGAATATGAAAATTGATTTTATAGCAGCAAAATAAATAAAAAAAATATACACAAAATGATTTATGTTACAACTTACCAAAACAATATGCAGCAGGGCAAACTAAAGGTCTTTGCAAAAAGTAAACAAAAAATGTTGAGCAGTTTTTCACAGAAATGTTGAAGGACTGTCCACAATCAGAATCCTGATTTACCATACATGCTTGTCTTTTAACTTCCCCCTCTACAGCCTGCGGAAAAGTGCCTGAATTAAATATATAAATATTTATTTTGTAACTAGGAAAACTTATTAAGAGAGCAAAATACGACCGCATGAAATAGTTGAAAAGGCTTTAAACTGTAGTTTCAACAATTAGACACGTACGTTTTATGAACTAGTAATACAATGTTATGACTACTAAGAAGACAGGTTAGCAAACGCTTTTCAGACATAACATAATTTGTGTTATGGGTAACTAGCGTAAACTTTCAATCGGAATGTTATCATTTGGAAGCATATTTTCTTCCTACATCAAACGCGCTTTTTTCATTACCGACCTTTGGTCTATAACAAACATGTACGATATGAATAGATTTAATAGATAATAAGGCAAACAGAAAATTTGTATATTTTTATTCCAACATAACCACTAGATGTAAATATTTTAATTTTTTATTTATGAATATTGTTGTCGTACATGGCAAACTTCGTGTTTTTCTTTCTAAATGTTGTAGAGAATGTATATTTATAATATAAACAATATATTAATATATAAAATGTTCGGTGCAATACCTTCTGTTTCCGGAAATGCACAAAAATAGATTTCCACAATTTCGGCCCGAATTCATTAGGAATTCTATTCCGAAACGGCCATCTAGTGCTGCCAAATTGAAACAGATGTAGTAATAAATATATACAATACATTAATATACATAACACTGACTTACCATTCATCCAAATTGGAAAAGTTGTTGCGCATGTATGTATTGATGGTGGCTTTGTTAATATTTCGGACCCATCATCAGATCTGAACCACCCCGGTGTAATGTATTTGTCACATATATCTTTTTTAGAGGTTTTAGTTGGACAGTTGTCCCCTCTGTATTTAGACAATTCCACTGATTTGTATCTTGTGCAAGGATCTGTAGTTTGTCCACACACATAAACTGCACAAATATAAAAATCATTAAATAAGTTTACAGCTGTGTACATGAGTTGTACAGAAACAATAAAAACAGTAAATAGTGCATGTTCAAATCACAATCATGAAGACAAAATAAAAACTTGGAGAACTGATATTTTTAACTTGAACATTACTTTCATCTAGATTGATTTAGTTGTATGACCGTCATCCCAGTATTGCCAATAAGTATCGTTATCAAGAATTATCCATTATATATTTTATGTCTCACGGTTCCATTTCCTTTTCATCATCAATCTTGATTACACATGTTTGGGGTGTATTTAGCTAAACATGAGGTGTTTTACCATCCTAATCACCCAGACAAACCTACCTGGTTCACAAACATACTGGTCCATGTCAAACATAAATAAATAAATAAATTAATTAATTAATTAATTAATTAATTAATTAAAACTATCCTTAGAGCAAACTAAAAAAATTGTCAAATTTGGTTTAACGCGTCAAATCAGAATCCAGCGTGACCGAATGACGGAAAGCATAGTCAATGTTCAGCTGCTTTTTTGAAAATCTGTCTTTATACAGATACAAAATGTACAAAACATAATATACAAAATCGGTATTTTTATAGCCATTTTGATATAATATTAAAAAACCAACTTACTTGAGCTAATCAAATCATAATAATAAAATAAGGTAAAAATTGGACACCTGGAAATTAAATTACAAAAGCGAAACTCCACCAAGGAGGTGAGTTCGATTGCTCCGGAAGTATCTGACCTTTGTAACGGCAAGTTTAATAATCATTTTTAACATAAATATCAGACGTCAAACCAGAACAAGACTGGGAAACCCATGCCAATACATTGTATTCAAACGGTGATCTAAAATAAAGATATTTCGGACAATACAATAATTGTTTATTCTTGTGTCATGTATTAATTTACAGAGAATAATTTATTGGTACGTTCTATGCATATGATGAGAAGAAGTTTTCTTTCAATAACTGTATCTATGATAAGGCTATTTATTGTCTGGTGTTAAATTGTTTAAAAAAGCTAAAAAATAAAAAATAAAAGAATCGTGGGTCCAATACACAAAAATTGCAAATTGTACTCATAATATAATATAACTTACCAAAATGAATAATGGCAATTAATTTCAGTATTGTTACTGAAGAAATCCACATTCTGTAACTTAATACTTTATTTATGCAGACTACAATGAATGTCATTTCGCCATTTCTTTCCTCCAAAAGTACCATAAATTTACATAATTATTTGTTTGATTATTTGATAAACTCTTAAACTGTAGATAATAAATTACCAAGCAAAAGGACAATGTTTAATATGTTTTTTTTTTTTAAAAGTCTTTTGATCTTCTATTTTTATGCATTTTAATAAATCTCGCTAGATAACGGTCATAATTTACAGTCATATTAAATGCGCAGTTACAGGTTTTCTAGGTCATAAATCAAAAAGACACTTATACATATTGCACTACTGCTTCGACTAATTAGTCAGGTTTATATCCGTATCTGATTCTATATCGCGCAATATTAAACATGTGTCAATAGCAACCATTTACATTTGTTTTACTTTATGAGGCAATAAGGCAATACTCCTTTCCATACAGTTTATCGATCCAACTCGTGTGTTTACACACCTAATTTTGCTTACGTAGATAATCTTACAACAGTATCCACATTACGAAAATTGCGATACGGACATTCTTGATAATTTTTGTTCTACACATCTACCAAAAGGTTCATGTTTTTTGTTTGTAAACTCGAAAAATATTTTAAAAGGCTCTTCCCAGGTAGATTTGTCATTATACCACCCATCCCCTTTGTGTATTTTTTTTTCCAGAAAACATATATGAAGAAAAACGAACGAATTTATGTAGTTTTATACATCATTTATCTATATAACATATATTTCATATTATATATATGTACAAGAAATATATGTGAAGAAAAACGTCCGAAATTTTTGTCTGATAATCGCTTCTTACTGTAATGATTTATGTATGGATAGGAATGAATCAAAAACGTAAAAAAACTAATGGAAGAGCTACTCATCCTCAGAAACCCTATAGACATTTCCTATTTGTAGAAGACGTATCAGATACTACGTTATTATTATAAGTTAAATAAAAGCATAGATCTTTTTGAATTTTTTTTTTTTTTTGAAAAAAAAACTTTCTGTCTTGTTTATTCAATCAGCTGTTGAAGACAGGGTTCCTTACAACCAGACACTAATGGTCCTTTACATGCAAAGCAGACAAATTTGGGTACATGTATTTTATAGATTGTTGTGAAAAGAAAAAACGCCATTATACCACCCATCCCCTTTGTGTATGGTTCAGACTTTATCAAACGATGTTTCTCCGCTAGTGTGTTGTCTCTTTTGTTTTGCAGTTCCTGGCATTACCTTGTTTTGTATCATGATCTTAGCTGTGATCAAGTATATGGTCCCAATTTAGTAACCGACTTATTAAAAGCGAAATGCATCTTGCTGTGTATGCTATGTATTATTTTTAAAAAGATAAAAATAAAACATAAATAATATATTACATTTTTTCAGAATTGAATATATATGACATAGAAGTGAAATTTGACTAATTATTTCGTTTATTATTTAAATGAATGACGCATCTTGTACCACTGACTGCTTAAATAAGTAGGATGCTCGAAAGACATAAAAAAGTACTACAGTACAATCCCATTTAGTGTCTATCAGAAATTCACAGTTTTAAGAGTGATTCCAGTGTGTATTTATGGTATTTTCCGTCTTCTTTAGCAGATCCCTCTGTCTTTGTTTGCTAGCATGTACAGTTGCAGGAGTCAAAAACTTGTACCTGAGAAATCATCATATCGGAATGGAATGACCAAATATGTCAATTTATACAAAATAAACTTCACTTATGCAAAACGTTTCTACTGTCATCTTTATACAATTGAATATTAGCTCACAACATTCCGGCTACCAAACTAATGGCGTAGATTGCGTTAGGAACCTCAGACAGAGGGGCATTAGCTGTCTATGCATCAATATAATTTGAATACTAACAATATTGTATTCACGGCCGCCATAAAACTTTTTGAAGAAATTAACGTATTTTCTCGAAGATTAATTGGCCTTTCATTTTCATTTTAGTTTAATGATATGCAATAACCAAAATACTTAGTATCATAATAAATGCGTAATAACATTAGCAATAGAAAGAACTGAATTCCGCTCATATCGAAATATCTAAGCAAGAAGAACACATGCATTGCAATTTGACAGCTCAGTATTTGATGCTTGTAATATATGACCTTGTTTTTAAGAATATTTGAATTGCAACAAGCAAGTTAAAATACTACAATCTGATATAAAAGTGTATATCACTGCTTATTTATTACAATTCTGTAATGGAAATGTTGTAAATCTTTTTGAAATATACGAACACTTGAGAAATATATTTTCATGGATTTAGGTTGATTTATGATTTGATTACTTACCTACTGTATATCAAAGATAAACCTTATTTGCTGTCAGATAAAAGAGTCTTAGAAATGTCTAAATTTTAGAGTCTGTCTTGAAAAACCAGTTTCGTAATATTTTATTGAACATTACAGAGCAGGGTATGCTGGACCTACAATTATGATACTGGTTTTCCTTATATACCTAGGTAAGGTTTCGCTTAGTAACGTGAAGTCTCTCTATCTTTCTTTTTCTCTCTTTTCTGATACCTTATTTTAGGGGTTACATTTGTCATGTGTATCTAAGAAAAATGCTAACGATGCACTATGGATGTATTTATGCGTACATTGCATTATTCTAAATTTGTTTTCCCTTTTAGATGTTTCAACGACGAGTAGACGATAACAAAAATTAAGAAATATTTGGTGGTTGTAATGATTTGAAAAAAATGTTATTTTATACGTTGAAAATTGCACAATTACTGTTTAAATCGCTCTGATTGTGACAGAGAAATATTCTTTATTTCCATAGAAAATCAAATAAAATATACTTAATATTTATATTTTTACTTACCCGTACCTAGTCGTCAAAGGAAATCTGTATTTGTAATTGTCATAAAGTATTTCTGTAAGAAAAAAATGTTGGCACTATGGGGATTTTACATGGCGTAAATATTGCTATTTACGCCATGTAAAATCCCCAAATTTCCTGAAGAAATATCCTTGGTGACGGTTTACGTCATATGCGCAACAGAATCTGCCATTTGCCTGTTCTTTTCAACATGTTAAATTCCAATAGCGCCAACATTTTACCCTGCACAGATATATCTTATGCAAATCGCGGATCCGCATACAGATTTCGTGTTACCACTAGGTACAGATAAGTGAAAGATAAAAAATCTTTATTCAAGTTTTTTTGCTTTTCTAAAGAAATAAAGAATTTTTGACTGTCACAAACAGAGTGGTTTCTACAGTAGTTTCTACATGTTTTAAATAAGATTTTTCTTAATTTAATTAAAATTGTTCTTAGGTGTATCGGAAGTTAAAAAATAATCGAATACGTTTTTTAATTAACACTTTTACACTTATCCGTTATTGTTTACATTTATGAAATGATTTTGAAAATATTTAGGTTTTCATCGTTTGTAAAAAACAAATTGGGATGTGTTACGATATGAAGTGCAAGAACGAAAAATCAATGGAGATATCGTTTTAGTACTAGTATACAGCGATCTATACTGCACGAGAATAAAATAATCTTATAGCTATGAAGGTGATATATAATTTTCAAACAAAAAAGAACAAAACGATTCCAGATGAGACTTTTCCAATAATCAGATATATCCATCTATCACAAAAAACAATGCATGATTTTTTTTCTCACTACAAGTTTGAGGACACCTCAGCTCTACGTAAAAAAACAAAATATGTATCTAGGAAGACTATTCTATGTAAACGCTGCTCATTTCTTCATAAAATGATGCCAGGAAACCAAACCGATGTTAGATTTATTTTTTTAGTAAAATGCAGTCTTTGACACATCAACTGAAATACTGAGTAACGTTTATATTTGAGATTTGTTTTAGGAAGTAAAATGCTTCTCTTATAGTGTAGCTGACACTGTGTATATTAGTTTGATTACGTAATTATACAAAAAATCATCATAATAACACTTATGCTTGTACTTTTTACCTGCATGTCATTGAAAAAACTTGCACTGGGCTACAGCAGAGCTTTATCGTACGTAGCAAGCTACTTACAAATACATTGTTAACCCAGGAATATTGAAGGCCTAGGCATACCAGGGCCCTACACTTTTTTATTGCCGTCATCACAGTATTGTTGATTCCTCTGTGTCATGGATTGATCTGGATATATTTTACACTCCATTGTACCATGTTCTTTTCACTCAATTTTAAATACACACGTGGAGCTAAACAGGAGGTGCTTATCCTTCCAAAGCAAACCGGCCTCACTTCTCTAGTGAAAGTTCACGTGTTTAACCTAACTTTTCATTTTCAAAGTTTTTTCTTTGCTTCTGGATTGTGCTTCGGACATGAATCAGTATGTTTGTTTTTGACCGCTACAATATACATTTTTTGATATTTTATTGTGTTTAAAGTGTTTGCTGAAGCACTAATTGTATCATGTTTTGATTTGAAATTGTTTCAGGCATTTCGCTTTCGTTAAGCGCCGATCCATGTGTAAATTTCAAAACTCTCCCGCAGATTGAAAGCCGCTTTACAAATAACATAGCTGATACTGATAATGGAGAAAAAGAAATATGTGACAAATTCCATATTCCAACTAAGGGTGATTGGTATAAATCTGTTGAAATAATGCCGACCTCAGCACCGGATTCATTTACCTGTGGAACAACTTTTCCCATATGGATGAATGGTAATTTATCCTTGTTGTTCAATCAATTGACTAAATACATACATAAATGCAGACACTTCCTTAACATTTGTTAAAGATTATTTGTATCGGGTGTTTATTAAAAACTAGGAACTATTCCAAGGTGTCGACTCTGTGACGACTTTTATATGTTTAATTGATAATATGTAATAGTATTAAATGTAATCGTGCTTAACAAAGAGAGTGTTTTATTTTTCTTCAGTTTGTTTTTGAAAAATGTTCACTGTATTGAATATTATTTTCGTTTACGCGTTTGAATATTGTTAATTGCAAAAACAAGTAAGTTCCATACATGTGACATTAATAAATTACCACAAGGATAGTTTTTGTTGTTTTAGCAATGTCTGTCTTATCAAAATAAATACTTTTGAAACATTATACATGTTCTCTGCCTTAAATGTAACATGAAGAGTTGTTTGTTTTACATTTAAGGTACACTTCCAAGTCAGGCCGACGGAATTGTTTCACGAAAAGCTTGCAAGGTGACCCCAGCTAACGATTGTGCAGAATCATACAATATACAGATAAAGAAATGCAATAATTTCTGGGTGTACTTTTTACCTCCAACAACAGGCTGTATGCAAGCATATTGTTTTGGTAATAACGCACACACACACACACACACACACACACACACACACACACAAGCTTTTTATACCAAGATAAAGTTCTGTCGTCCAATCATAAAAAACCAAAACGAAAGACATAGCGTTTAGAAGATCCGTGTCCATACAAAATAATATGTATCTTGATACTGAAGCCCAGGTAATCAGGTTTTGTTGTTTCATGTCATGTCATGTCTAATCATAATTCAGTAATCATAATTTAATAATGGTTTTATTGACCTTGTTCGCAAAACTGACGTCATTCTGGGATTTAATGACAATATCTTTTCAAAAATGGTATTATGTATTCATCACGTGAAACAAATGGCAACTTCCATATGATATGTTTAATTATCTTTAGAAATCGTAGATTTTACACGCATAGGAAAGAGTTCTTTCAGATCTATATCCGATAACAAGCCTTAGTCTATTACACGATTGCGCCAAATAATCAATTGTTGTGTGACGTCATATAACGCAGTTTCCAATGACGTTAATTGCTATTGTTCATCAAATCAAATCGTCATATAAGAAAGCTTGCTTACTTATGTCATCTTACTAGGTCACTATATCCACTAGATTCATAAATACAAAAAACCCTATGTTTAAATGATATCTAAGGTAATCAGTAAAGTTGGATTTTTGGGCAGTTGATCCATATACACAGGTTTAAATAACATGATTAAAGGGGAATTTGGACAATATTTACTGGCCTTTAAAGGCTGATGTCTTAGGTAGCCTTTGAGGCAGGTTTGACTCATGGTTAAATTGTTAAAGTAATATGTGTCAGATAGTTGGTGGTTTTCTGCGGGTGTTCAAAATTTTACCTCAAATCCAGATTTAACCGTCTTGATATAGTCTTAAGACACATAAATATATTACTCTACACTAACCTTTAGAAAAAGATTTTATTATAATTAAAACAATTCCAAACAAGAGTAGGGCATGAACTTCGCGTCATTATCAATTTTATTTTTATTTCAGGAGTGGGGGTTGTAGGTAAGTGAAATTATGCATATACGTAATTACTTTTTTGAAATTAAAGAATAATTTACTTTCTGTTTGCCTGATACGATAACTTGATGAATCAGTCATCCAGATCGATGCATTTAAATGGTTCTTGTCAACTATTTTTGTTCGATTAATTGGTGAAAGCTATATGTGAACTCTAAGAGATAGCTTATCTGCTTTTCGGGAGCATTTGCTAATCAACAGCCCCCCTTTTAACAAATAATAAAAATCGAGTCGGTTATATCGTCGAAACCAATGTTTGAATTAAAAGAAAAGTTACGTTATTATTCATTTGCAACATTGCATTTTTATTTGAAGGTTGAATGGCAAAAATGTCAGTAACGGGTAGTTGTTTTGATATTCAACAATGTACTTCCAAGAATACTATTTAGTCGATCTTTTATTTTTTTACTAAATTATAACGATACATTTTTCTTTCAAATAATGACAATAGTATTTAAAATTTCTGTACTCTACGGGAATTTTGGATTTTTTCAGTAAAGTGATTTTATATTTGCACCTAAAATATAAAAATAGTAAAAATTACCTTAAGTTGTCCCAAACAATAGATTGATTCTATCACATGATTACAATGGGGTATGGTCCATATTCTTACCTGTAAAAAGTATATCTATACATAGTAAATAGGTACAAACCTGGGGTGAAAAAGGTTCAAATATCATTCACAGGTTAATTCATAACCTTCCTTCTATCATTTGCATAGAGGTTCTGACGCAGCTGTATGCAAGTTATAATTAATTGAAAAAGATTATTTTCTCTCTATAAACAACATATTTGGACTGCTTGTAAATCAAAATAAAAAATAATTTGGTTGGGTATAGATATTTTGAACACATTAACATAAAATTTATTTCAATTTTCCTGATAATTAAACTCTGAGAGCAAATTCATCAACTAGATAGTATTTCTGGAAATACAGTAAATTAGATTTAACTTACTTTTCAATAGATACACCTCCTACTTATAAAGCGCCTAAACCAATTTTGAAATACAAAATGGAAGGAGTCAAAAGCCAGGACACTTTATTTTTTCACTGCGAATTTGAAATGAGTACAACGGAGGATTTATTTTACCAAGTGTTCTGGTATGCTGATAAAGAATATTTAATTTCTAGCGCACCGACTAAAACGAACGATCCGTCACTAACAGCTTTAACAGAAGAGTTTATACAGCTTGGAAAAACAGTAAGTACGTTAATTGTTACCTGAATGGAACTTGTTTGCCATTCGGAGATTAGGTACTGGTAGTTTATAAGGATGTGAAGTAGTACAAACTATTTACGAGAGTACAACTTTATTACTTGCCTAGCAACGCCAAATACCTAGTCGGATATTATTGAAACTTATGTTTACACCGCCGACGTAATAGATCTTTGACGAGATATACATTGCTGCCACCTACAATTGTATTTGGTGTCATTTTTTAAAAAAGCCGTGGTAAATGGCATAATATAGAGAAAATACGGCATTTATTTACTTATTAAATTATTTTAAAAACGAGTTTAGTCTGTTACATTTAACGTCGAACTTGGATGATTTGTTTCTTTATTAATACAGTTCTGTTACGACAATGGACAGAATTGTTAAATTAAATTAAATTGTGAAACGTGGGTGTTTGTCAGCAAAAGTGCGTTTTTATCTAAAAATGTGTTTTTCCGGTTTTTTATTTCCCCCTAAATGTAAAAAAAATCCAAAAAACCCGTTTTTTGAAGAAAAACAACTTTCTTGCATATTTAGATCATAAAGTGGTCATTTTCAAACACTGCAAAAATTCCATATTTAAATCTTATGAATGCAATTTGAAATGATGATTACAATTGCAATCTATGACAAACATAATTGACTTATTTATGGATGGCAGTGTACTTTCCGTTAACAACGATTATGCAGGATAAGCATGTGCATATATATGGGATCAGTTTTGGCAGATTTACTGTCCGTGCGCAGAGTTCTATATAATATATTTTTGGAATAGTATTTAACTCCAAAAGCAAGATTTTCTTGCACGCGTATCGAAGCGTTCAGTTCAGGAATGATAAAGGAATCCGTTATGTCTGAAGAAAACACCTACTTTCGGCAAATGAACTGACAAACTTTCCCACACTAGGAATTGTTCATTGTGGGATCTAGCGGGTGTGCATCCTATAGTAATACTACTGGTATATAAACAGATTATCTACATTGCATTTCAACGAAATCATTAGTTTGTTATTAGTTTTCCTTTTGTAATTTCATGGTAGATTTTGCCACTTAAGCACTTGCTTTTCAATAGAGTGGTTAATAGTTTGCTATAATAATACAACTCATACATATTTAATGTAGAATACTTCAATGCTAACTATTAAACATTTATGTCATTTATACAAAATCTTTAAAATTGCAGATTGAATGTGGAGTCAAAGCAAAATATTTAGCAAATGGAACATTTGGTCCAATTTCTAAAAGCGATGGTTTTTACGCGGGTGTTAAAGTAAGATTTTGTTTTGCCATTCTGTTAAATAGTTATGTTCACAAATCAATGTAATAAAAATTGTAATACACAACTTTAAGAATCATTATATTTGTCGTAGTGATATATGCTTCATTGTCATAAAAAGTCCAAGAAAATTGAATTTGCAATTTTTACTTGCTTTGACCTAGTCCTAACGTAACGGAAAATTGCAACCAACATCTTCGATAGTCCTCTTCGATAATCTTGCACTACAGACCTGTCGAAGGTTTAACACTACTATTGATCTAGGTAACTTAGATAGTCTAATCATCTTTAATATAAAATTAAGTATTGTAATATTGGTGCTTATTTTGATATTCCTGTAAATAAAGTCATATCACCTACCAAACTTATACGGTTTCTAGATCTGGAATTGTATTGTGCTAAACAGGTATACACCAAAACTTGGCTTTTTCATAACACAGAGAAAATCAATGTGTTGTATATATTTAAATGTACCTCTGGTAGGTGTAAATCACACCTAGTTGACATTATACGAATTGTTATCACACGGGTAAAACAAGGTTGCCCTTCAGGTGTGCGGTTCGAATTTTACCGATACAAAATGTATATGTATAAGAATTACCCTGCATGCAATGCTTAAAATTTGCATATGAAACACAAATGTGCAGTGTATGAAAACAATACTTTTTCCAGTATGTAGAGCAAAACCGAGGACTACAGAACAGTTATGTTTTTACATTTAATTAGGCTTTTTGATTTAGAATTCATCATGCATACGGAACAATAGTAAGCTACCGAATTTGCGCCGAATCGGCAGATCATCTCCGTCCCGCATTTTCTCAGAACTTTTCGGCAGCTGCGATATATAAGTCTGAGCTTTTTGGCCAAAAGCTATCCATATCTCAATCACTTGGTAGCCTAACTGCGACTCATTTTCGTTAGCACAAGATTAAACTTTCGACAATCTGTATAATAAATCCGGTTTATTTAAAGTAGAAAGTGGAAATTCACAAAATGACTTTATTTAACCTTTTTAAAGATTTTACTTTGCTTTTGATATTGGGATTTCATGGACTGATATGTTTATATTTTTCAAACTAACGTAAACGTTGAATACTATCAATTCATTTATAGATATTGTAGATCAATATAATCTATTGTCAATATCCATGTAGGATAGGGCAATCTTACCCGAGGGGTTGAATATTTCAGTCAGAGATGAGGCTTGTCGAGTCTATGACAGAAATATTCAGCCCTTTTCCCACATAGATAAACATAATTGATACTCATAATTGATACTTTTTCATTTTGATGACAATTTTTGATTTCAAATATGAGTAAAATCGACATCAACGCCATTTTTGTAAATTTAACTTTATTATGTCACGTTTTAAATAAAAATAAATATGACCATTGGGTAAAATATATCTGATTTTGGTTCATACAAAATGTATAAATTAGAAAACAAAGTTATTTATTCTTATCTACCAAAAAAAAATAAATTCTAAAATTTTGAGACGAGACTTGGGTGTTATTTTCCCACAAGACGATGTCATATCCGCGCATGTAGGTAGTGATATATACGTACGTGGAGGTGGGTAGAAATTTCTACCATCGTTTCTTTATCTCAAACATAAGAAAATGGAAGAAAAGGTATTACCCACTCCTCTAATCCTCTTTGCATAGTTTGAACATTTTTTATATTATTTATCTTTCTATTAAACCTACCGTGAAGAGTGGCACATCGCTAATATAAATACTTTATAAGATGTTTTAAAAGGTATTTAATTATGTAAAATAAATTTATTATTATGATTGTTGCTTAAGGCATGTTGTGTTTGAAGTCAATAATATTCTTTTGCAGGTTCCTATACAAGTGATAAATCTCCACCGAGGTACCACTGCAAATGTGCCTATTCAATTAACACTTCCGTTTGGATGCCTTTGGCGTAACGGCCAAAGTCGCAACTGTGAAATAATCGTAGAAATGACTAACCCACAGAATCATGAAGATAGAAAATGCAATGCGGAAATCGCAGCGAAAACGATAGGAGATGCCGATAGATGCCAGAGTACTATATCTCGAAATAATTGGCAACACATGCACAACATGACTATTTCATATATGGACACCGGCAAATATGTGACTAAAAGTTCATTTGTTTTAAATTTGCAGTTGAGAACAGAAGAACACAAAATTTGGGATGGATTTCGTGTACCCGATATTCTAGTAATTACAAAAATAAACATTAAGCAGAACGTGAAAATCGATATCAATTTATCTATAAATTTCAAATTCTAATGTCACTAGATATGTTGCTAAAGGCAAATATAACTTTGTAAATCTTTTAAATTATTTATTTTGTTAGGCATGTTAATTCATCAGTGGCAATTTGCTTTTAGTTAGGTTTAAGTATGTAAGGTTGAAGAAATTTTATAACATTAAGTTTATCGATAAATGAACAAAATACCATTCTGATATAATGGATCTGTTCTTTATAAACAGAATTATAAGATTAGAAATATATCCTAGTTTGATATCTTTAAATTATTTCGTGAATGCACCAAAGATAATATGGATTTGACAATATAAATCTAAGAATAAAAAAGCATTTTTATATTTATAAAATTCATAAAACGACCTGTATTGTAGATTAATATTATTGATGGAGAAACTAGATGGAAAGGCAAAGTTTGTCAAGCTCAAAACGATCCTCATATGACAACATTTGATCAGAGGTATGGATTTAAACTTCCACGTTTTTATTACATATTACCAAAAACATTTTTTTTAAAAACACCAGCTTAACGTTTTATCAAAAAATTTGTACGTCTTAAGGAAAATGCATCTCTTAATAAACGTAAATTTTTTCAGAGATTGTGTCAAATATGAGTCGTTCTTCATATTTTATTGAATATCCACAGTGCAAAATCAGCAAGTGTTTAGTAAAACTGTTGACGTGAGCATGAAAAATTTTACACGAGAACGCAATGACTTTTATTAAACATTCAACAACGTTTGTGCGGGCACGCAAAATATTAATTATTTTCGATGTCACGACTGTGACGCCGTTTAAAGATATGAATTTGCAGAGGGTATAACACACTCTTGGATATTTATTAAATTATTAAACGAAACTTTATAATTAAAAATGTGTACTATTTGATTATGTGACGGTAATGCATGAAAAACAAATGATGCCATTGCTTTCTCCATTTCAAAGAGGAGGGATAGTCATGGTAATTTCACATTATGAAAATTCATTTTTAAAATATAGAACAAAAGTGATTTTAAATCAGATTCCTTTGTAACGTCTACAATTAAAAATAGATTCAAACCTGTCTATAAAGGCCATCCAAGGGATCCAGTAAAAGTTGCCTTTATGGGCAGGTGACCTTTATATACAGGTTCAAATTACATGAATTAAGAATAATTTGGATGAAATTCTACTAGCCTCTATTAGCAAGTGGTCCTTATATAGAGGTGGTCTTTAAGGCAGGTTGGACTGTAAGTTGGAGGATAAAAGACCTATCGGATGTCTCTAATTGGATGTAACAACAAGGAATAACTTCTCTGTCGATATTGATATATGCTTGTTTCAAGTTTCACTTCAATGTTATGATACACTTTCTTAGCGACTTATATGAAAGCAATTTACTTTATCAATTATTAAAAGAAACAAGTCAAGGAAGATAATTGTTATACAATATAACATACCAGAATTAATGTAAAACACGTACAGACAAACACGGTAAATAAGGATTGTGTATACAGTGAGTAGTAGGTAAAACTTTTTCTCTCTGTAGGGGGCTTTGTGGAGGGTTATATTCAGTATCTCTAAAACCTGGAGACGATGAAGGTTTTTGTCTTAATGATGAAATGTGTTCCCACTATGGAAACTTTATACAACGGAGCAAGCTGCTTACGTTACTTTAATTGTTGACCCAGGGATCTTGCAAGAATAGGTTTATCTGTATCCTAAAAACGTTTCATGGCCGCCATCACAGTAATATTGGTAAGAGTGATGTGTCAAGGATTGCCCTTCCCATAGTTCCTTGTTCCTTTCACTCTTAATTTAATTATACACGTGGAGGTTGCAGCTGGCAAGAGGTGATAAACCTATGGAGCACCCAGGCTCACCGCTCTGTTGGAAGTTCGCGTGTTTAGCCTAATTTGCCAGTTTTAAAGATTTTACATGGCTTCTGGGTTGTGATTCGGATATGGATTGGTATATTTGTTTTGATTGTATTTTAGTTACATGTTCTTTTAATGAGATTTTTCATATCGCTTTGTCCTAAATTTAACACGAGGGATAATTCACATGAAAACACTGGTGCTATTTGGGCATCACAACAAGAATATAGACTATGTTCAGTCTTGAAATTGGCCACTGGGACATATATACTGAAATATAAAGTACAAAAATGGGGAAATAGCTAAAGAATGACAGTTCAGAATTAAAACAAATCCGTTGTCAAATTATACCAATTATACATGTATAAATGCGTATCATACATTACCTTTGTTGCTTATTTCAGGAAATACGAAAATCACAATCCCGGGAAGTTTATTTTATATGAAAACACAAATAACGACTTTTTACTGCAGGTATGATAAGTAACATGTGTTTGTTAATGTCCGGTTTGGAATGATACATGGTCAGAACAATACTACAGCAAAATGAAACGGATACTAAATCTATCACCCTCTTCGATGGCTTTCAATGTCTTATAATGAGACTTTCATGTATATTAAATTAAATTATTATTTTCAGCGTGGGTTCTGTAAACCTTTTATTTATCGTCATCTTTTTGGTTGCCGTTTACGATAGAGAAAGAGGGCGTAACTCTAACCAACCCGGTATGAGCCTCCTACTGATTTCTAGGCTTTTATTTTTGCGCGTGCGGTTATGTGCGGATTATACTGGGTTGGTGTGAAACTGTTTAGTCAATCACTTTCATAGATTTTAGTCAGAGGTTGTGTAAAATGTTTACCCAGATGAAATGGTATGTTGATGTTAAATCTTGAAGGATTAAAATAAAAATGACAAAATGATGTTTTTCTTATTGTCTCTTGTTATTCTAGGCATTTATTGAAGTTTGTATGTTTAAACAGGTTCAGATGCAAACTTATTGGTGTAGTTCGAATATATACTGTATATGCGGAGCGGCTGTTAGAGCAGGAGGAGATGTATACAAGATAGATCTTTGTAATAGGAATAAGGAAATTAGGTTTGTTTCTTGCTCTGATAGATTATTAGATGTTCGAAGAAAAAAGGGGAATATACACGAATACGTTGTAAGTACCATATATTATTATATAGCAATATATGCATCACATAGAAATTAAAGGATAAATTCAGAGGTGTTAGCGTGCAATATATATCGATATTTGAACGCAAACTTTGTCGCAGTCCGAGGTTTCCCGAATCAAATCTTTCATATTGCACGCTTTGTCACATGACGCTGTCGTTTATGACGTCATACGATTGCTGTTACATGGTTGACGACGTCATGATTGTGTTGTTGTCGTATTGCACTAGTAATTGTATCCGTATATTTTATACAAGAACTTGTGCCATATTTATGTTTTGTAAGAAAAAACGGTATTTTGAGATGAAATACTAGTTCGAAATCGAAATTCATTTTGCTATATCATAATAGGGTTATTGAACTGATATATTATACATATATTTAAACACCTCATTTTAATATACTGTAATAGCCATATCAGTGTTATTCTTACAATTAAAATATAAACTTGATGTGCATTATTGTTGAAATAAAAAGCAATAAAACAATAGCTGATATGGCACAATATTTGAAAGACAGGCGTATACCTACTTCAATGTGACAAACTAAAATGTGTAATGTTTGACTTCATTTAAGCACTCTAGATATGTTTTAAAGATTACCTACATTTGTTCAATTAATATAATGCTAAATAATCAAAAATAAACATACTAATCCATATCTGAATCACAATCCAGAAGCAAAGTAAAAACTGACAAGTTAGGTTATACACGTGAACTTCCACCAGGGAAGTGAGGCCGGGTGCTCCGGAAGGGTAAGCACCTCCTGTTTAGCTAGCTACACCCGCCACGTGTGTAATCAAATTGTGTGAAAGGAACATGGAACTATGAGACGTCAAATATATCCTACACAATCCTACACAGAGACATCAAACTTGTCAACAATACTGTAATGACGGCCATACAACTTTTTGAGGGCCTTGATAAGCCTAGACTTGCAATATCCCTGAAAAATAAAATAAAATATACGATTAAAGCTCTAGACGGCTGTGTCGGAATACAATTAAATTAAATCAAATTAAATACACACGAGATGCAGTATAAAGACAGATGTCAATCGACCAAACTAAAGATTATTTGACTTCCCTGGTGGAGGCATTTAACTTAATTTGTCATTTTTCACTTTTGTGACTTTTTGGGATTGTGATTTGAACATAGGTCGGTATGTTTTTTATTAAAATTTAAATTATTTTAATTAAAAACCCAATTTAAAATTGTATTTTCCGTTCGTCTCAATTACTGTAGTATAAGGACTTTTAAAGGATATGATAAAAAATAATATGCTATAAGGATGTTTAAAACGTTTTATTCGGTAAAAGTTTTTTATATATATTTTAGATAATATTACCTACCGGCACAGAGGTACATATTAATCTCAGTGGACAAAAGCAACTTAATATTAAAATAAGTGCATCTGTCCATGATTTTGAAAACACAGCTGGTTTATGCGGTTTTTTGAACGACGATTGTGATGATGATTTGATCCACAGATATACAAAAACAAAAGAACCTCATAACAATTGTAAAAAAAGCACCACTTATAATGATGAATATCCAAATACATTCTCTATATCATGGAGGCAAGTACGGGGGATTAACTGACATAAGATCTTTTTAAATTACCTTTGTAATAGTTGGTAATCATGCTTACATTTCAAAATTTGTTATCAAAATATAAGGAACTCTTTAACTGAAAGCTTGTATTTTATAAAAAATGTTGTATTATAAAATAAATATAGTGTATTTCGAATTTACCACAACACCTCTCTCTCTCTCTCTCTCTCTCTCTCTCTCTCTCTCTCTCTCTGGGATGATGGAGGAAATTCAAGTTCACGGGGAAAAATACTAATCTAAACCACCACATCCCCCTAAAAATACACACATGTGTACAAATTGAGCGTTTGCATGAGAGAGACAGGGCCTTTTTATCCTAACTGCAAACCAGCAATTGCAAAAACAAACGTACCGGTAAGATGAAATAACCATTTTGTAATGAGAACTTAAACCTGTGAAATGAGGATATGTTCCAGAGCATACGGTGTGCTATTTCAGATGTCATATACCTTCATTATTATACTTTCAGCGTTCGAAGTTCTTGCATTTTGTCTATTTTATTTACGATATTTGAAATAATGTTTTAAAAAATCAGCACATTACGAACACTGTTCTTGAAGAATTTATTTTATTTAAACTAAAAAACGGCACATCAATAAACTGTTGGAATATAACCAGATAACACAGCTTTCAAGTTAAAACTATACAAAATTAATTACTATACCATCCGAATACAGTAATTAACCTGTTGATAAAGACATGGCTAAAAACCAGTTTATTTATTTAATTACCGGTATTTATTTATTTATTGTTAATTAATACTCCATGCTTCAGTCGATAATACATAGATAAATCCACATTTGTAATCAGAAGATATCTTTTAAGGTTTTCGATCAATCAATCATGCATAACATAACTTCAGTCAGTTGTTAGTAACCTATATCTGTCACAGGTACATTACATCATCTATGATTTGTTATTTACGTTTATTACATTAGCACTACTGGTACAGAATTAGCAAGTAACTTGGTTACAAAACATTTAGCTGTACTGTGCCATATAAAGACCAGTGGTGAATTCTGCATTTTAATGCCCATTTATTTATTTATTTATTTATTTATTTATTTATTTATTTATTTATTTATTTTATTTTATTATTTTATTTTATTTTATTTTATTTTACTTTATTACATAATTAGACATTTCCTAAGTACATTTAGGCAAAATATATTTTTTTCATTAAGACCATCGAAATAATAGCTACATGTCATATAAAATACCAACACACATGTATACAATCTTTAAACCACCTTTAAACCAAACGGTGTAAAGGAGATTTAGATTCCAGTGCCATTAAGCCACCTTTAAGCTCTAGTGTAAAGATGCTTAGAGGTGGCGTAAAGGAGATTAAAGATACCTATTTCTCACAAATTCCGCGTTTTTACCCTTGTGGGATTTCATTGTCTCACCCTAGGGTTGAGACAAGCTACACGTTGAATTTCCCGCGTAGTTATACCTGCTCTGGATTTATCGTTGAGAGGACTCAATAAGTTGAGAAAAGTTCCAAAGTAAACCAACAATTTCTCCACGTCACAATCACTTACTCACACTTAATTGATGACGTCATAATCATTTTAGTTGAGAAAGTCAACAAAAATTGACTACGTCATTTACAGTAGGCACGGATGGTGACATAAAAACTGAACGTTTGATGCAATTTTCTGTTTACAAATCATGTTTTATGATGCAAATGTGTAAAAAAAAAAAGAATCCTACACCAGTAATATGGTAAGACAGACATATCTCAAACTCGGATGAATATTTTCAATGTCCAGAACTCGTTAAAGCTCGTTCTGGACAGGAAAATATTCATCCTCGTTTGAGATATCTCTGTCTTACCCTGTTACTGATGTAAGATTCTATTAATCTTTAATCGACCTGTTATCCACTTTTAAGCACATCTTTCAGCATCTTTAGGCTCGGTTTAAGATGCAATTATGTCTTGTATTTGATAGCATTGCATTTTTTTTAATATTCAAAAATTATTAATACAATATTGATGTTACTTACATGTTAAATTACTGAAAAATGCAATGAAGTTTTCAGATCAACAAAACTTTCAATCAGCTACGATTGGTCACCTGTGACAATGCGTAATTGACATCTAAACAGTGTATTTAAAACGTGTCGTAACAATATTAATTTTGGTTGTATTTTTGTTAGCGTGAAAAACAATGAAGATCTATTTGCTTTGAAAAGTTCCGATAACATTGACAGATGGAATAGTAAAATACGATATTGTACCTGTCCAAACCACGCAGATAAGTCTAACGTTTTTCATTGCCATCCAGGATCTGCACTTGCCTGCGAAATAGACGACTACTATGAGCAAATTGGAGAATCGTGTGACGTGGCACTTTGGGATGATGGAATATCCGTTTCAAGAAAAAGGAAAAGACGCCAAGTTGTTCTATCTACGGTAATTATATAATTAAGACATTCAACATGGATCTGCACAAAATCTGTTCCTTAAAAATTTGATATACGAGTTTTTTATAATTCGGTTTATGTATCACTCTCTTGTGGTATGAATATGATTCTTGTTGCATTATTATGGTATTTCAAATTTGGTTAAGATTTACACTTACCTTTGGGACCATTGACCCATATATTTTAGTTTTGTTATTTTGTTTCCTTTGAATATAGTTTTAGCATACTGTTATACTGTTCGCTAAAATCATGAATTAATTATTTATGTTATGTTGCAATAGTTGTAAGTCATAAGTGCCTTTGTACTTATGATTCATGTAATATAAAGACCACAGATATTCCAGTATTTCTTCTCATAAGTTTATCATATAATGTGTTACTTTATGCGTTCTTATATGCATTATACACAGTAATAGTTGTATTCATGATACAAATACCTCTTGGTGAAAGATCATGTTTTAAATTCACTCAAAGCTCTTGTTCTATTGTCAACTTTCTTCTCCTACAGAGCAAAACACCTACTTTATCTGCATATGCTGTATTTGTTTTACAATTAATACGCTGTGGTAGACAGCATGATGTCACTTTGCCCAGGATAACCCTGGATACATTTGACGTCCTTTAGTTCCATTTTCTTTTTCTCTCAATTTTGATTACACGCATGACGGGTGTAGCTAGCTAAAAAGGAGTTGCTTTCGATTTGCGTCACTCCCCACGTGTTTTAATTTTACTTGTCAGTTTCAAAGATTTTACTCCACTTTGGGATTATCATTTGGACATGGACTAGTCTGTTTGTTTTTTATTTGGATACATGATATTCATCCGAGCATAATTGCTCTCACAAAAAACTGAGAAATCAAATGTATAACATATTTACTACTTAAAGGTTTCTAGTCAAGTAAATATGAGCATGGATGATGCAAGAGTATACTGCAAAAACTACATGCAAAAATCTGAAGCTTTTAATCTTTGTTCAAATGTCCAGACAAAGGTTAATGATGATGCCGTTGAAATGTGTGCACTTGATATTACGGTACGTATAAAAAGGTATATTATTATCAACCATAAATATAAATTAACGTATAACAAAAAATGTGCAAATACGCAAAGTGAAATTTGTTTTAAACTTTTGATGATTGATAATACAATTTAAACGAGCGTTGAGCGCGTCTATTCACTTATCGGGAAGGGCACTTTACGTCATATTAAAAATTCATGATGACTGACAAGATGAACATCTGCAATTAAACCAGACAAGATGTAGATTTTGATGGATATTTTAGTGTGTTCTGATACGCTCAATTTTAAAGCGTTTTCTTTCATTCTTTATACGCGATATTTCTTTGCACATTGAGTTCTTGGTATAAGATCGCGTTAGGGTAGTCGTTGAAAATTAAAGAATGCTCTATATAATTGCTCCGACACGTATACAGAGGTGGATGCAAATGTCATAATAACTACCTAAATAATTACCTGCAACCAAAACGGTTTAGGTCGGTTTAAGGTTGATTGCGTTGTTTGTTGTTTGTAAAACACTGGTATTTTCAGAATCAAATATGTTTTTTTTCTTTTTGGATAAAAGTCGGGTTTATCTACTACATTATAGCTTGCTGGATCTCTGGACTGGATGGAACAGACCTTAAATTCCGCAAAAAGCAGCTGTTTTATGGAGCTTCGAAAAAACAATACATTCAGCGAGGACAGTGACAGTGATGATTCTTCGGTAAAAATTGCAAATCAAATAATGGAAGTTCTTTGTCCAGGCGTTCCAGTCTGCAGTAATAATGGGATTTGTGTCAACGGTATGAATGTATTTCAGAAGATAATTCTGGTTTGTTACACGCCAGTCTAATCTGGGTCTTTGTTGTGCCACTGCAGGTTCTGTAACCGTATTCCTTTTCTTGGCGTGTAATTTATTTAAGATATAATTCACATTTATCATTGAAAGTAGATATTTCATTGAATGTCTTAATGTTTTGAAGATGAAAGATAAGTGATATGTTTTTTGCCATTTATGTTATGCAATTAACATTATTTTATTTTCCATATGTTTAAGCTAAGAGAGTAAAGCCGTTCTCGACATGAGGATGTGTAAGAAATACTAGTAGATACTAGTATATTATCATTCTAGCTTTTTTCGTGTTGGCAAGCAGTAAAGTTGTTATTTGCTGATCACAATTGCTTAGTGGTCACCAGTTTATCTGTGCTAAAAAAACAGGGCGCATGTTTAAATCATGTAAACCTTAATACGCCATATTTTCGATGCATTCATTCCTTGCCGAATCGGATTTTAGTATCGAACAAACACTAAAATTTGACCTCATTACCCTGGTCTTAACCTAAACTCTTAATTGTGTCTTATTTTGGTATGTATTTTACTAACGGATGCTTGAAAAAGACGAAAGTTAGATAATTTTGGAACAAATCTGGTCCAAAGATACTTTTCAATAATCCTTGTCGTTTTCACCATTGAACTATAAAATATTTCTATTTGATTATTATTAAAGCAACATGTGTATGTAATGACACTTTTATGGCTCCCGATTGTTCAGTAAAGATTACAGATCCACCAGATATAATTGATATACTTGGCAATGGATATTGTGATATGAGCAAGTCATCCTGTAAGAAGGCATTTTTCATCGGAGAAACAATATATGAAACATCGAATTTGTCTTGCAAATTGACAAGCTTCAAGGTAAGTTTTAGGTATACAATTTATGGGTTTGTCTAGAATGTGTGGTGCGTTATTGATTGCGTTTGTGAATATTGTAATGACTATTCAAAACAATATTTTAAATAGAATATAAATTAAATAATCAATTCGAAATAGAATATTTTGTTACCTATCACAATCATTATTTCTTCTAATACTTTATTACATTTTCAAAGTATAAATACTTTTGATTTCTCTACACTTTATACTACCGTCACTCATTACAGATTAAAAGAACGTCTAAATAAAAATAACTTAGTTGTCATTCTTACAGATGTATTACAAACGAGACGACATCATTTTGCTATTGTCACCTTTACTTTTCTACGCAGCAATACACTTGCTTCTCCTGCTATTGGTGCATTTGTTTCACAATTAATACGCCATTGTAAAGCTTATTCCCATTACGAGGCATTTATAAAACTAAGGGAGCTGCTTGCAAATCGTTTATGTAGGGATATTGGTCGTCAATCACAAAATTGTTGAAAATTTTAATGTTTCTGTATACAAAATAACCCCTGGATATACAAAATATATAAGATATAAGATGTTCTTTTCATTCTCAATTTTGATTCTCACCTAGAGGGTGTGACTAGCTAAACAGTTGGTACGTAGGAAACACCCGGTTTCATTTCCCATGTTGGAGGTCTATGTGTTTAACATAATCCGACAGTTTATGAAACAATAGACTATTGAAGTAATATGCGTTATCATTTAGTAATTTTGTCTCTTCTAAAGATTTCAGACAAAGGAAGCGTTACAACCAATATTACAACGACAATAAAACCTGCTCATTTAGAAACTTTGGTTGAGGTCCATTGTAAACTACCATCTGAACGTAAAAGAAGGAGTACTTCCTTGAATAACACACATCCTAATTTTGTGGAAGGCTATAGTATTAGTGTCAGTTACGACGGTGCCAATTTTGGAGACTCTTTTAATTTGTATTTATTTGACTCTAGATGTCAAGAAATGCGTTTGCATCAGGTTACAAATACGCCAGTTTTTTCTCTGAAGGTATGTATAGCATTAAATAACTAGTTAAATATTTGAAAATTGAAAAAAATTGTCTTCACAATTGTAGCCGAAGCACTTTTGATGAGGGATGTATTCCGAAGTGGCTGTCTAGGGCTTTAAAATTAACACTGGTATAATATGTAATTTTGTAATTGTTAAGTCTCGTGATAAAGTTTTAATGATAAACCAAGTGTCTACTCGGCCTCTTAAAAGTGTAAATCTATTTAGAAAATTTCCCAATAAGGTTTTGTAAATTGCTAATAATACAAACCAAATAATTTACTATATCCGGTTACATTTGAAATGTTCGTTTAATCAGTCACTGTTAATATTATACCAGGTTAATTTTACAGCACTAGATGGTCGTCTCGGAATACATTATCTCATCGGAAGTATCGGACCACAATTGTGAAACCCAAATTTTTTCCAAAGAAAAAATATCCAAAAGACCAGACATATGATTACTCAGAATTAGCCATGGAAATACTTTGCATGTAATTTTCATAATTTTCAATATTACCTAAATACACTAAACAGCAAATGATTACACTCCTAGCTTTCAGATTTCAGATTTATTTTAAATGATCATAAACGACTTGAAGCTGTTCTAATTACGTAATACACAGAATTAATTTTAGAGCACTAGACGGCTGTTTCGGAAAACAATTCCTCATCAGTATTGCTTGGACCAAAATTGTGAAAGCAAAATTTATTCAAGGGGTTGAAAAATATCCAAAAAGGCCAAAATGTTAGGGTTTTTTTTAGAATTGTTCAGATTTAACTTCACATTTTCATATTATACATCATTTCTGTCGTTAACGGTCATTTTTATTGATAATATGGAACCCAAGCCCAAGGCTAAAAATAATTCGGTCTAATAAATGCAATTCTTAATGAAACGTAAAAGTGTGTTGTTGGATATCCATTTATTGCAGGCTGGATATTGCTACATTGATCAAAACTGTATACCAAATGGTCAAGGACATAAATCAAACAAATGCTTTATTTGTGATCCAGATAAATCAAAATTTGGATGGACGTTCAACGAATTTGCAAAAGGTATTATTTGTATTTATGTAATTTTTTAGATTGACCTTCATATACATTTTAGGAAATCAGAAAATACATTTAAACAAATGTAAAATGACCAGAACTATAAGTAAAGACATATCACATAGACCTGTCTGCTTGATTTACCTCTTAATTACAATATTCATATAGCAAGATCCACACAATGCATGAGTAGTGTTAGGATTCGCGTTAACCTATACGCAATACATGTATTCACTGAAACAATGGTAAAGGTGTTTACCATTATGTACATTTCTTTCCTATATATTTATGAACTCGTCTATAGTAAATATTTAAATTAAAGGTCCAGCGGAAAGGTTTATGTTGTTGGCATTTGACAAACTTTCTTTTATCATTAAACAAGCAAAAGAATAATACAATTGATTTTATTTACGTAATATATTTGTTTATGTTTATAAACATTTATATACATTTATGTTCTAGAATGCCAGACAACGAAGACAAAACTAGATGGTTCTACTGGCTTTCAACTTTGGATCATAGGAGCTGTTCTTCCCTCTGTCCTTGTGCCATTGATAACAGTAGTTGCATGCATGGTTTACAAAAAATCCACCCGGTTCGTATAATATACTGTTAAATCATAAATATTCGTAAGACATTTAATTTCTCGTTGGTTTCATTCATGGATCAGTGCAAACGTCGAAATTCAAATAACTAATTTTAATACCAAGGACCCTAATCGGATTTTTTCAAAAGAAACGATATCGCAAAAGTTTCCGCAACAAAGTGTGTTTTATTTTGACCCCACGACGACAAACAATTCTTTTCTTAATATTATGGGTGCATTGTTACCACTATTTTATACTTAAGTTGTTGCAGTTTCTGTTATATTGACAATTATAGGATCGATTTTGATTTGTTTCTTTGTTTGTTGATTTTTGTTTTCTTATCCGTGGTTCTTTGAAACATAAATACATGCATAAAGATATCGATTATTTTTTCGAAATGATCTTCAACAGGGCGATATAGTGGTATTGTTGCTGCTACACGTCAAGATTGAGTTCAATAACGTAGTTATTATATTAAAAAAACCTTGCTTCTGGTAGCATCTATGTAGTACTCTAAGAAATTGTTTTAGAACTATGCAAAATTTCATTGCAATCTTTAGTTATTGATAAAAATACTATACGCATATTTTTATTATTCATTTCAGCAAAAGGAAAACAGTTGGAGATTCTCAAGTTTTTGACGCCATGCCAAGCAATGGATTAAGATATGCACAAAAATAACTCTAAAGTTGGACGATTGATAAAGATACTTCGTGATTTTTTCTGTACTATATAAAACATATTAATACAGTGTAACATATATCCGGATTTTCACCGTTGATTAATGAAGGCTTTGCAATTCAAAACCATTTAAAACATTCATGGTAATACCGTCCATTTGTATTTGTATTCACATCCATCAACTTGTGATAACCATAACATTTTTAATTATTTCCATTTGGGACCCAGTGATTTATCAAAACAACTGGCATTTCATCCGTTTTGCTAAACCCATAATAGTTGTTAGGTCAGTGAGAACCCTTCATTTCTCTTGTTTTTTCCTCATTTTTGTCTTCTTTATTATTATCATAAATCCCTTACTTTTCCGCCACAGTTTTGTAAACAGCATAGATTAAAAACCGTATGATGGAATGTGGTGAAATATTTGGCAGTGTTCATTCTAGGACTTTTTCAGATAGAGACATTTTCAAAAACAAACCCCTTATAAAACACAAATCATCAATACACTGGCATACATCTAATATTAAATACGGCCCACTAAGGTCTTAATAATGTTTATGGTGTTTTTGTGGAGATTTGGAGTTGTTTATGTACAAAGATCTACTGCACTTTAAATACTTCCAAACATATTTAATCTTTAGGTATTAAATAAAACACAATTTTAACACATTTAATATAAATACATAAAGAGGTGACAATATCATGTTATTTTGAAAAATAAATACATTTGTGTTTGATTTTTGTTTCAAAGTATTGCCATATACCATATTTGAATGTATTTTATGATTTAATTAATAAAGGTATATGACAGTATTACTAGTATGTTCATTCAGACGAGAAAATACATCTAGTATAGGTAAACAACATTGACCTGTCCGTTTGACCTTTCATTAGGAATATTCATATTGAAGGATGCACCCAATAAATGGGTTGTGTTGATATCCAAGTTAAGCTATACACCGTACACAGGGGTACTCTAAGGGGTGAGTATATCTCATGATGTATACAAAATAAACACGTGCGCTAAATATACATAGATGCACTTGGTCCGTGATAAATATTTAAATGAAAGGTCAAGCGGATAGGTCAAAGTTGTTTTCCTATATATCCATCGTTATTTCTGTTTATTATAATTATATAATTGTTGTTTTCCTATATATCTATCGTTATTTCTGTTTTTTATAATTATATTATTTGTGTATCGGTACGTTTATATCAAAAGAGAAATATTTATATATGTTTCTATTTAAAATACATATTTTGTACGTATCGTTATTTCTGTTAATTGTAATTATAATATGTGTATATAAATAAATTATTAATCAAACATACAGCATAGTCAAGTGATTTGTTTTGTCTTTCGTCTTTTCATGCTTGTGAGTAAGACGAATAAACTTATAGTTGAATACGTTAATTTACAAAGGGCATTTGGTGTGGCAACATATTCAATTGCCATTTCAAAAACTCAAAATAGAATCTACCCTGGTGGATTCGAACCTTAGCGACTAGCATTTTGGTGAAAAACACAATTAAGCAATAATAAAGTTGAAATATTAAAAAATGTGTATACTACCTGGAAAGTATATTTTGCTAAGACCAATCCTAACTAAACAGGAGGTACTTGCCCTTCAGGAACACCCGGTCTGACTTCCCTGTTAAACATGTTCACGTGTTTAACATATTTTGTCAGCTTCAATGTTTTAAATTTGCTTTTGGGACTTTAGATTGGACATGGATTGGTATGTTTGTTTTTCAATAGGGATTATAAGAATCCATTATGAGTATCCATGTAGGATAGGGAAATCTCACCCGAGGGGTTGAATATTTCGGTCAGAGACGAGTCTATCCTACATGGATAACTCATAATGGATTGTTTTCCTCCCATTTTGATGACAATATTTGGCTTCGAGACATCGACGCCATGATGGAAAAATCAACTTTGTTATTCAACATCCTACTTTTAAATAAATATGACCATCGGAAGAAATGTACCTGATTTTGGTTTATACAAAATGTATAAACGACAAAACAAAGTTATTTATTCTAAACTCCCAGAATAAACATTTGAAACGCACTTAAAATTTCTAAAGTTTGAAGCCTTGGGTGTCCTTTTCCCGCAAAATGATGTCATGCTTCCAACATAATGACGTCACGCGATTGTCTTTTGATTATGACGCCACCAAAGGTAGTTCCAGTGCTAAATTTCAGGCGCGACTCATAGAAGATAGAAATTTCTTCCATATCTGCTCATGTAAGATAGGGTTTTTGCCTATTTGAGATACGCGTATCTCACATGACCATGTGACCTTTAGTGACGTCACAATCAAAAGACAATTACATGACGTCATCATATGGAGCACATGACGTCATCTTGCGGGAAAATGACATCGAATTCTTCACGATTTAGAAATTTTGAGTGCGTTTCAAATGATAAATATTGGATTTTTTAATGAACTACTTTGTTTTGTAGTTTATACATGCTGTATAAACCAAAATCCGGTACGATCTATCCAATGGTCATATTTATTTTAAAGTAGAATGTCGAATTACAAAGTTAGATTTTACAAACATGGCGTCGATGTTTATGTTCATCGTACTTGAAGCCAAATATTGGCACTAAAATGGAAGAAAAATAATCCATTATGAGTTTATCCATGTAGGATAGAAAATCTCACCCTCGGGGTTGAACATTTCTGGTCAGAGACTCGGCAAGCCTCGTCCCTGACTGAAATGTTCAACCCCTCGGGTGAGATTTCCCTATCCTACATGGATACTCATAATGGATTCTTATAATCTCCCATGGGTATCTTCAATGGAATATTTCTATATTACATGACTTGTCATGGGAGAAAACAATTTATTTCCTCGAAATATTTGCTTCCTGAAAAATATTTAGTGGACAAAAATTATCGAGCTAAAATTCTTTATCGTTTTATGTTGGAGATAATTCTAGTCGGTTACATTGTAATATTCAAAGTGTGAAGAAGAATAATCAAACACAAACATACTAATCCATGTCCGAATCATAATCCAGAAGCAAAGTAAAAACTTTGGAACTGACAAGTTAGGTTAGACACGTGAACTTCCACCAGAGAAGTGAGGCCGGGTGCTCCGGAAGAATAAGCACCTCCTGTTTAGCTAGCTACACCCGTCACGTGTGTAATCAAAATTGTGTGAAAGGAACATGGAACTATGAGACGTCAAATATATCCAGGGCAATCCTAGACACAAAGACATCAAACTTATCAGCAATACTGTGATGACGACCATAAAACTTAAATGATTATAAAAGAGGACATTCTGAATGAGTGTTGACTCTTTTGCAATAATCATAACATGCAGACATGTCAAAGTGCTGAACAACATTCGTTCGAATTTCAGGTAAATGTAGAAAGGCAAAACTTCCTAGATAGAGAGAAACAAACTATTCTAGAGTAGTCTCTTTCGAGACAAATATCCAATCACCTACATTGCCTAGTTGTTATTTCTAATATTTCACCGTGTGCCCTTGACCTTTCCATTAAAATTTAGTATTCGACACATGTTTGTTTCAAGTTTGATCAGACTTCTTCAATAAACATGCAATATGTGTATATATATATAGACTGCAAGATATATTAGATAGACAGAATGATTCCTACTATGTTACCCCCTAAACTTAGTCTGCGGAAAGGGTACATTGTAGTGAAATCTGTCAATTCTGTATTCCGTAGAAGCTAGCGCTATCTCTCGATGGCATTATTTTTCCTTTGTTATTACAAAAAACGGGGAACCGATTCAGACAAATTTAAATTAGGGAATTAAATGTTCGTGTGTAATTTCGATAACGACATAATTGTTCTATGGGTAAAAGAGAGGTAACTCCAATGTAAACATTAATTTATAGAAATACAAAAGTTGAAAAATGTTTTATGATCCAGAACAATAACTAATAATTTAGACGATAAGCTAAAAGTTAAAAATATACTTCTAGACAGTCATGGTAGAGTGATATTGGCATTAAAAGTCAAATATCACAGGTTCAAACATCAAAAGAAGCTTGGACATCAGTGGCGTAGCGTGAAAGGAATGAATGTACAACCCTCTTGTCAAAGCCACCAAACGCGCCGTAGTCGCGTTCTGTCTAAATTGTTACAGGGGCATGCTTCACCCACCTCCGGGGAAGTTTTGAAAAAAATGGAGCAAGTATTCGCATTTATCTGCATTCTAAATTAATATTGACATGGGTAAAAGGGGTTAAAATTCGGGTTTTGTCACGGGTCCTTCGATCGAGACATTAAAACTGATACCCGTCTCAAACCCATGGGTGTTGCAACGTTAAAGATTGTCCTGGGCTCACTGCAAAGATAAAAAATCTGTTTCTTCATCTACAGCTGGTGACGTCTCGATATTAATTATAAGTGGAATATTCTTCACTTGGACTTAAAATCTCATTCAATCAATCAACCTTGTTCTCTAATGTAATGTGTGAATCAACAACTCTATTGATGAAAGATATAGACATTTCTACTGGGTTTTGGATCATGGGTTAACCGTTAGCCCATTCGAATAATGTCCCGCTTAACAAGACGGCGTGGTCTACACTGATGATTGACCGTGATTTACACAGCTCGATCAACAAGTCCACTTTCTATCATTCTATTTTATTCTGTTCAGAATCATATAAGCTTAATTTAGTTAATTGGGAAACTGAAGTTGTTTGCCCAACCTGAGGATACCATTAAAAGTTATGGTTTAAACGCTTTCAAGTAGTAATTTGAGATGGATGTGGGTATTTTGGCTCGCATGCATCCTGGCTTATCATCCGAGTTAGACGAAAACATTAGCTTATAACTACTAGACTAGGAGCAAGAAAAATTTTTCTGTTTAAGTCTCTTAAAGTTTAAAAATAATCCTTGTTTTATTTTCGCATTATCTTGTATTTTATTTTAATTTGTCCATAATGACAGATTGAATTAACATTTTTTTCAAGAAATTATGTGCAAGCACAGGATTATTGGCTTATATGCACGCTACGCCACTAGACATGTTCTGAGAAATTTTGTATATCATGTCCACACTAGAACTGTAAATAATTTATTATTCTTATTTGAATTCCACGTTGACTGTCTGTTTTATATTATCTTGTTCAGTCTGTTTCAGTCTATAGCTAGCGGGTGGATGTGTCTACATTTGTTCGTTACTGCACAAAACCGACAAACTTAACCAGTACAGCCGTGTTCAAGATCTAGCTCCGTGACAACAGTAAACACACAAAATAAGAGAACAGAATGCTACATAAACACTGAGGCCACTGCTTATTAATCTTCCAACTCTAGGCGGATACGTTTATATTTGTTTCAATGAAAAAGGTACAGAAGGGATAATTTTGACATAGTCATATTTATTGTTTTTGTTAAAAAGTTTAAAAATTGCTCTATGTACAGAATTAAGTTTAATTTTTCATGAATGAAATTTTTTTTCCTATTAGGTAAGTATATTTTGTATTAAGTTTTAACATTTTTTGTGAGTTTGTTAGAAAATACGACTTTATTCTTGCATTTTCCATGTGCACTCAATTTGCGAAAGTATAGTAGTTTAATCTGGCTTAACCGACTAGCACAAAGCACTGATGTATTGTATTCAATGTGTTTTGTATTTTTTGAAAGTAAGTTTGGATCAATATTTTTAAAGTTTCTAAATTTAAGTGTACAAATCAATGAATATTCTTTTAGTTCCATCGCCTAAGGACTCATACAACATTTCCCATCCTGCTTTCACGTAAAGAACCTGTACTCCCAGTTCCGTGGTTCATTTTTGAAGATAGGCTTTCCATTTCTTTTCTATATCTACAGCTATATCTCTAAGATTTATTTTGCATATTTGTATAACTTGTGGTGCTCCTACATTTTGGGAATAGTAGTAATTTTTTTAAATCTCCAAATTGCTCAAGTTTGAATCGATTTGTTTAAACTCTGTTTATAAATTAGGTCCGATTAAAATACTACAAAATATAGGGAAAATACCAACCCTTAACGGCTCGTTTTGAGATAAATGACCTAACGTTAGAGGTACATAAAAAGCACTAATAACAGCCTTTCATCACACCATCTGGGGTCATGTTGACCTTGCCATAGATTCGTACACACACGGTACAATTTAACGCAATTTATATACACTATATCTTCCTTTCTAGAACATTTTTTTCTAATTTAACCATCATTTTCCATTTGTTACGGGGAACATTTCGTTGCCAAAGCGATTTTCTTAATTTTTCCAGTTTAGACCGTGGACGAAAATACGAAACTGGTGTATGATACCTAAGGTAGACAAGTCAAATGGACATGTAAATGTTCACGCATCACTCGATTAGACAAACACATCCTACCAATCACTATGTTGTTAATTAACTGGCGGTTTAAACTCTTTTCTCCAATTATTTCCATTTATTTGTGTATCAGAAAATAAATTATAATCTCTTTCTCGTTACAAAAATATCAAGTTATATCAATGAAGAAATTGTGTGCGCTAAATCAGAGACATATAAACCCTATAGTGTAGCAACTATGTTGAAAATCCGGATACACAATCGTTTTTCGGTTCCGGTGCTTAGTCTTATTCTACGGGCTGAATAATTCCAATGTCGACAATTTAAATAATTATCTTGTTAAACACAAATTTACCATTATTTCTATGAATTATTTCATTTAATATTTTGCCACTTTTTCTGGCCATTTTATAGATTTATTCTTAAACACGAAAGGTAAAGCAAATTTGCATTTTTGGTCTTACGGGCAAAGTTCGTATATGATCGGCAAGTGCTCGTTTTTTGTCCAGTTTGTCGCTTTAGCCGACATAGGATTTTGTGCCAACTGTCATTTGCATTTCAAGAAAGTCGGTTGACTTTAAAACTGACATCTCTGTAAGTATGTTTAACTTTGAATTTTATAATTGCATTCACATTGTTTATGCCCGCATTATTATTCGCTGATTAGTTTTCGTGACCTTACGAAAAATAATTGACAAAAATTATTATTCAAAATGGCGGACCCAGCATAAACTCCATATTAAATAGCAGGTACAGTAATTACCATTTTTACATATTCATAATTCGGTTTTAGCATAATATAAGTTTTCGCCATTTAGCGACTTCATCATTTAAATATTTATTTCTTGAAATACATTAATTTAAACTCCATATTTTTGTTTAAATTTCGTTAATTTTTCAAGCAAGAATTTTTGACATTCATGGGTTTTCCCTGTCCACAACTCGCTGGATAATTGTTATTCTTTACAGAATTTTTAGGGTTGGTTCAGTGTTGTGAAGTGTTCATGCAAATATCAGGGTCATTATGATTATATACAAAATCACGTGTTGTAGTTGATAAAATAATAATTTAAACTTTTAATATCATGTTAATTCAGTTTGTCGTGTGTCTAAAATTTCTTGGTTTTTTTTCTTTATTTCTTGCAAACCAACTACTGTCCATGTCATTGTGTTTGTGACTGTTAATGTAGACACTAATATGCTATATTTATTTTTATTTAAAATAATATCAACATTGACCTTACTACATGACATATGTAGTGCATTTCCAGTTGTAATGGTTGTGTGTGTTCAAATTTTATTCTAATAAATGACAGATAACGTTTTCATGTGAACAGAAAAAAATGTCATCAGCTAATTTATAAAAGGTACGATTAGGTAACAATCCTAAACAGATTACAAAAATTATGTTACATGTTTCCAACAGAAAGGTTTTTGGGTCTCTGGCTGGTGTACTGGCCTAATTTTCAATAACTGTAATAAGGTCAGGCGGGGATAAAACACAGGATCTCCTATGGTACTTTAGGTGATTTCCCTACACCAGTGACCTACCTGGACCACTACACCTGTTTCAACTCATGAAAAGGTATAATACCAACTATTAAAATAAAACTTTAAAAAGAATTTCTCAGAAATTTGTATTAGCGATGAATTGCAATTTTGACTATGAGGAATGAAAGCATATGAGCATGACAGTAAATTCATCTGACTGAATTATCAGGGCTGCCAACTGACGCGTAACCAGCAGGTCCGACCTTCATTTGGATGTGAATTCCCGCTGACCCATCAAGAAGGGGTAGTAGTAGTAATGGTGTTTAACGTCCCAGTCAAGAATATTTCACTTATATTGAGACGTCGCCAGCTATAGGCGTAAGTGCAGAAATTTTGCCTGTGCGTTGCGATGATGGCATTATACAGCAGGGTTCTTTAGCGTGCCAAGCCCACCGTGACACGGGACCTCGTTTATTTTAAGTTTCCATCAGAAAGAATCGTGACTTTCATTTCATAATGCCGAGTGCTTGGGGAAAGAACAGTCACTACCCACTTTCAAGTCTTGGGTCAGACCCGTCCGGGGTTCGAACCCACAACCTCCCATTTACAGAGCGAGCACTCTACCAACTGACAAACCAGGAGGGGCTGACCCGCAAATGACCATAGAATTTAAGGATTTGCAGTGTTTATTCATTACCACGCAAATTCACCTGTAATCGTGGCAAATTTGAGAGATTTACAGGTGGACTAAGGATGTAGTGGATTAATTTTGTGCTGGGATCAGGTGAAAAATCACTATGTGTGTACTGTATCTATTTCTCTTAGAAATAGCAGGACAATGCACCATATATTTTTTTCTTAATTTTCAATTCTTTTGGGACCCTCCACCCTCCTTATGGTAGATTTCGGTGGGACCTGTGATTAAACAAAATAGAGTTGGCAGCTCTGAATTATACCAGGCTGGGTTCAACTTTTACAAATTTGCAGCATAGCATACTAAGTTAATTCGCCTTTCTGCACATGGTTTGTCAGTAATTGTATTCTTGGTATTTTTTGTCACATGATGATATTCAGTTATAATTTGCATATAAAGTGGATGGGGCCAAGGAAGACCTAATAGTAATTAACTGTAATAGATCCAGATCTTGTGCATTGTGTAAATATTCTGTGATGCAGCGTTTTATTAACCATTAAACTGTCTAGAAATGGCGTTTATAGTGCTATAACTTCCATTGCCGTGCAAAGCAAACCGAATAACGCGCGCCAGCGCGTTATGACTAGTTTGCTTTGCACGGCAATGGAAGTTATAGCACTATAAACGCCATTTCTAGACAGTTCAATGGTTATATTTACATTTCGCATTTTTTGAAAATCTTATTTTTGTTTTTGAATCCTGAAATAAATTTAAAACACTGTCGTGTACGACATGCAATTCCAATTCCTGGAACAGCCTATCAATGACGTCACGAGCATAGGTGTCAGCAAGAAATGAGTGACGTCACATTAGCAAATGTAATTATAGTCCTATAACTTCATTTGGTCTAAAACAGAGTTTAATACAACCAAACACCATAAATGTAAATATATTTGTATGGACTATGGAGTCGTCAGTACATTAAAAAAAACCTATCTGGCCCGCAAAATTAAATGAATACCGGTAGCATTATATGTGAAATAAAAATTTAGAATGAAAGGAACATGGAATTAAGAGACATCAAATGTACCCAGGCTAATCTTGAATACACAGATGGACAGAGACATTATACACACTATGTTTCCATTCCTGGTAGCCAAAATCGCCATTGGCTACTAATTTTTGAGGAATTTTTTAAAAAAGTAACCTATTTTAGCAAATTTGTGGAAAAATACTTCAAAAAGTATATTTTCACAAATTTTGGAAATTTGGCTACTAATTATTTTAAATTTATGGAAACCTAGTACATTTCAACAATAATTTGATGACAGCCATAAAACTTGGTCAATTTATATCGAAACAGCAGGTGCTTGATTTAATAGTAATAGTATAAGTAGAGACTACACTAGTACAGTGTTGCAGAACATTATGTACCGGTACATGTATTTGAGTCCTGCAACACTCATAATTGAGCAGATATAATTTTCTCAGAAATTGAAATTTCAGTAAAATAAGAACCAACAAATTATGTTTTTTTTAAAAAAACTTGAAATTACGCAGAAAAAGATCAAATTTACCAAGACTACAAAGAGATTTTGTTGGTTCCAAGAACTACCTTATCTGACATGTGTGTTACTTATGCTCATCTCACTAGGGCCATAGGGGCCCTACATATTTAATTTAATGATTATGCAGCAGCATGGATTAAAAAAAATGAAATTGCATTTGTATGTGTTTAATTTTATTTATTATATACCAGTATTTTAAAGTGTTATCATATTCACTTACAGTTAATTTCAATATTCAGTATCGTTTAAAGTATCGTCATTTACCCAAGCTGGACCCCTTACAACAAATAGATTTCACAAATTATTCATAAATATTCATGAAGCAATTCCAGTTACAATAATCCAGAGAGAATCTTAATTCAGCACACACACACAGTGATCTCTTTCTCTATAAGTTCTTAGCTTAATGAATATTCATGAGTTGTTTGTTTTTTCATTTTAGAATTTTAGTAATAAAAATTTTACACAACTTCAGTAAATGAGTAATACAATGCTTTATGTCAATATTAATTCAACTAAAAATAGTTAACATGGGAAAATAAAGAAGTGCTCTTGGTCACAAAGTGATATTCACATTTTCATCCGAAAATCTTTAAAAATACTTTTTCACATAATTTCTACTCTCCTGACACATGTACTTGAATAATCACTCTTTTGAATTTAAAACGGATGGACAGATTAATTTGCTTTAAAATTTGACTTTTCATAAAAATCGTAGTAAAATTTCAACAATTAAGAGATCTTGTAAATCTGCTAAATCAATATACCATGAATACTATAACCACTGCAGAAGCTCAGTTGATAGAGTGCTTGTTCCGTAAGTGGGAGGTTGTGTGTTCGAACCCCGACAGAGTGTGGACCAAGACTTGAAAGTGGGTAGTGACTGTTCTTTTGCCAATCACTCAGCATTACGAAATGAAAGCCACAGTTTTTTCCAATGGGAACTTAAAATAAACAAGGTTCCGTGTCATGGTACATGTAGGCATGGCATGATGCCATCAGTGCAGCGCACAGGCAAAATTTCTGCACCTTCGTCTATAGCTGGTGATGTCTCAATATAGGTGAAATATTTTTCTCTGAAACATTAAACACCATTACTCAACTCAATTCCATGAAAACTATGGGATATCTTACTTTTTTGAACACTACATTTCATAAATTTAAATAATTTTAATGTGGAAGATTACAGCAATAAGTGGTGATTTCATTAAAACAATTTTGAATTTTTGATTTGAAATTGTCCAATTATTCAAAAAGAAGATTTGAAAGTACATGTATATGACAGTGAAACAGTAACTATGAAAATAAAAGAGGTGTGTGTGTGTGTGTCAGTAACAATATTTATGTTAACTTGCTTAAAATACAAGTACGGTAACAAAAAAGACAGGGAAAACCAAGAAAAAAATCTGCATCATTGCCTTCCAGTGACTTCCTGGTGACCATGAAGCTAATGGTACATGTTCAGGATGAATTACTCTGATAGGTATTATTACAGTTAATCACACTTATCGTGTTACCAGGTATATACTCCAGTACGCTTGCACTAGCTGTTAAACTATTTACAGTAACTGGCATAAATTGATTTCCCCCTACTTGTACATCATTGTTGTAAATTTCAATACACCCACATCGTGTGAATTAATTTTCCCCATTAGTACCTCATTGTTGTAAATTTCAATTTACATTTATTTATTCAGAGTTACATGCATCAATATTTATGAATCTTTATTATTCATGAAATTCACAACAGGGTTCAGAATTTGTTTCTCTATCAGAATACATTTGTGTAATTATATACACTAGCCTGTAGTAATAACTGATTCAGATTGTGATAATTTGCATCTATTTAACTGAGGCTCATCACGAGAACTCCCTATGTACAACTGAGGCTGTGATGGCCTAATGAATAAGACATCAGACAATCAGTCTATAAACCCAGGGTCTCTCACCCCTGTGAGTTCGAGCCCTGCTAAGACCATATGTGGGAAAGTGAATTTTCCTTGCCGTTGCAGGACTCAAATTAGATTTTGAAACAGGTAGAAGTGACTTCTCCCTCAGCCAAGATTAGGGAAAAGTTTTACAAAACAGGGAGAAGTTTTTCCAGCATTGGCCTTTACTGGTTCACCTTGTTGGTATCAGTATATTGTGACTGAGGGAGTCGTATGCTTGTCTGCGGCGTACTGACTCTGTAAGCTAGCACGTTAAAGTCGCCCTGAGTGCGTGCTAGTACAAAACAGACAATAAAACATACTTGACTTCACATGCATACACGAACTTGTTCATAGATTAATCCATAGAAATTAATAAAATAGTTCTCGCTGGATAGCTGAAAAATTGCTGATGCAATTTAAGCAACATTCAACCAACCAACTCTATGTACAACTTCCATATTTTGTCTATTTTAAAAGCTCAATAGGGCTTATGTTACTTATTGTAAACTATTTGGCTCCAAATAAAAATTATTTGTATTTGTCATACATGGTTATACATGTATATGAATGTGAAAAATTTACGTTCTACATGTAACAACATTTTTGAGACTACGCATTTTAATTTTCAAATTCTGCAACTAAAAAAATGCAATGTTACTGGCCAAAATATGAAGAAAACAGATGCAATCTAGAAAAAAAAACCCAAAACAACAGGTTTTGAAGCTACTCATTTTAATTTTCAAGTGGTATACCAGTAACCAAAAAAGTCAAATGCTCTCATCCACAATTTGGAGAAAATGGGTAGCTAACGTACCTGTAAAATCCGAAAGTCCATTTTAAAGCATTTTTTCATAAATACTTTTTTTGATAGAATTTCTCAAAAATTAGTTGCCTGTAACAATTAAACTTGCCGACAAGAATGGAAACATAGCATTTTTACATATGTATATCTCGGAGATACACTAACAAAAACCACGAGTTAATGCCCACCGTCTCAAATAGGTTCTGCCAGCAAGTCACTTGTCACACCTCCTCGTTTTGGTGACCCTGGAAATGCTTTGGCAGCTGAGTGACAGTGGCGAAAGGCGAGCCTCCGGCGCCTTCAAATAACCGGACCCTGTGACTAAGGGAAGGAAAACCCCAACAGAAAACCACTGGTCCTCCGAGTTCAGGGGGTTATGCTTAGGGTTAGCAACCCTAACATGTAAAAAATACAAACGCTACAGAAACCAAAACCGAGGATTTTAAGGCCTTATGTGCCCCAGGCACGAAGAGGACTAAGTAAGTAAGTATATCTATGTTTCCACAATTTTAAAATTTTCCAAAATTTGTGAAAATATAGTACTTTTTAAAGTAATTTTTCACAAATTTGTTAAAATAGGTTACTTTTTGAAAGAATTTCACAAAATGAGTAGCCAATGGCGATTTTGGCTACCAGGAATGGAAACATAGGTATATATGCTTTTTCATAGGTGCTAGATTTTCCTATCTCACCGTGGTTGAGACAGATCACACAAAGAATCTCCCACATTAATTGGATTTCTCAGACTTTTAAATTCAATTTAATGAAAAAATAAAGGTCACTCCTGGTGAGACACAAATCACAGATATTTAATTGATGATATTATAATCATTTCATGCAATCTCGAATGTGAACAAAAATCTATGACTTCATTTGAAGACAAGGATGGTGGCATGAACATTTTCATCCTTCTTTGAAATTAATAGAATCTTACACCAATAACAGTGTAAGACAGAGATATCTCAAACAGTGATGAATATTTTTCTGTCCAGAATAAGCTTTAGCACTGGTAAAATGGGTGAATTCCCTGGACACATGTGTGAGAATAAAAGAATCTATCACAACTTGTGGTGCCAGATAGGGAAATCTCAACCCGAGTTCTAATATATTTGGTCCAGAACGAGGCTTGCCGAGTTCTGGACCAAATATATTAAAACGAGGGTTGAGATTTCTTTATCTGGCACTACAAGTAGTGATTGATTCTATTTCTTGCACCAGAAAGTACAATATTCAATTTAAAATCAATTTCAACTTTCGGTACACCTCTGATTTTGTTGATAAAAGATTGCGGGAAAAACGGTGTGTAGGCTATCTTGCACAGGGGGGTACAAGATGGAGATATCTTGCACCTCTCTTTTATGGATTTTTCAATCTGGGGTGCAAGAAACCTCTGTCTCACACACTGTTACTGGTGTAATAGTTTGTTATTCTCCATATAGAGCCTCGTGTATTAAGAGCTGTTTCATATTCAGTCTCTCGGTCATGGGAATATAAATGTAAATTACTGAGAAATTCTCCCTGACAGTTTTCTGTTAAACTAATCTCCATATAAAAAATACACGACCATTACATAAAACTAGAGATGTAAAGACCCTACAGCCTTTGATAAAAAATATTTGGAGTGCATTCATACAGAAATAGAGAGATTATACTTACAAGTAAAAATCTAATAATTTTTCTACCAAATTATTTTTCATAGTTTTAAAATGGTTATATATGTGGATCCCTTTCCTGGCCTCATTTGTTAAATGTTTGTATATTCGGGCTCTGAATATATGAATACTAATTAAATGCTAATAATTTGTTGAATTTGATTGTATCAAATAAAAAAATTCTGTAAAATAACGCAGTATTTCTATAATTGGTGTATTAAGTTTGTGGCAGCTAAGCATGTTAGTTTATGTTGTCAGAACTGACTAAGTTTTTTATGAAACGCCCAACTTACCAGCTCTCTGTTGAACATGAGAAGAAAACTTATTGGTAATATTAATCTTTGTTTTTATTTGTTGAATTTGATTGTATAAAAAAAATTCTGTAAAATATCGCAGTATTTCTGTAAATTGCCGCACAGTGAATATGTTGGTTATTGTTAGTGTTTTATCATAACTGATCTGTACAAGAATTTTCTACAGAGCTGACCAAGTTATTTATGAAAAACATTTTAATACAAGATCTCTGTTGAATATGAGAAGAAAACTTATTGGTAATATTAATTTTTATTTTCATCAAGTTTTAAAAAATGAAAAATTTGTATATTTTATTTTATAATTTAATATTATTATCAAATTATATAAAGTGTTTTCTTTTTTAAATTAATTAATATTTTTGCATTTCAATATATTAATTTTTCTTAACAACATTTGAAATTGAATGTTGTGAAAATAGATCAGGCTGGAAAAGAGCAAATCCAGGGGTAAAGAATTCTTCCAGAAATATATCACCGGTACTAGGCATAACAATATCAGTGTTAACATTTCTAGGTTTCCACAAACTTAAAATTACAAGTAGCAAAATTTCAATTAGTATTTCTTTCAGAGAGAATTTCTCAGAAATTACTTATTAGTAGCCAGTGGACATTTTAGCTATCAGGAATGGCATCGTAGCAGTCATAGACAAAGGGATTTAAATGATACATGTATAAGTTATCATATTTCAAATATATGGAAAACTAATTGCAAGAAATTTTTTGTCTACATGTACTTTATCTAGTGAAAAATAAAATCTGCCCATATTTTATTACCGGTACTGTTTGCAGATGTTCCAAAAACATTGAAGTTTAATATTTTTGAAACATCAAACAAACTATTTTTTCACTATTTAGTCAGACTGAAGATATGACATGAAATTTTTCAAAATTACTAAGTTTTAATTTTTCTAGAATGTCAAGAGGGATGACCTTGACCTTGGGTCAAGGTTAAGTTAAGGCACCATAATGTAAATTATCAACATCACTTTTCAGGAATGGAGACCTTAGACTAATCAACAGACCTCTTGTTTCTTGAATCTTGATTTTGAATATACATGTATATAGGGAAACTGATTTATATCAACTTTTTTATTTTATATGCTTTAGGTGTGAAGATGAATGGCGATGTAACACAGGGTGGTGGGGGTACCACTGATGACACCGGCGATTCAAAACCACTTAATTTGGTAAGTAACCACATATGCTTTACATTTTTCATTGACTTGTTAAAAAATATTATTGGTAGATTTCTGTATGGACAATATTTTTACATTTTGAAAATTAAAGAAAATTAAGGGAAAAAAAGTATGTTCAGCAAAGAGTTGTAAATATTGAATTGTGTATGAAATTTACTTTGATTACGTCACCATTTTGAAATCAATTAATGCAATATCTCACAAATTCCTTTCCTTCTGGAAATTTCTGCTCCTTTTTGAGGGTAGGGTGGGGGATATACATGTACTAGTATCAATATTGGGTAGTCAAGTTAAGCTAAATTTACTGATTAACCCCTTTTTTCAAACCCTAAGTGATTTCATGTTTATTAGTAACATTGCTGGTCATTTTGACTAAAACTGTTGAAAAAAATTCATTTAGTATGCACTAGCATATGTAAGAGCAAAAATACTTGCTCAAATTAATCTTGATACATAAATAGAATTTTTTTGTTCGGAATAGCTGAAAAAATTGCTTTTAATGCAATTTTAAACAATATAACTAACATCAGCCAATTTTGTAAAATCTGATACTTTTATTTTGAAATTTTATATTGAATGTAAATATGGTTTTCAGTTTTACATGTGATTCATTTGATATTACAGGCTACCACGACTGCCACATCGGCACTCACGGCTCAGCAGCTGCAGGCAGCTCTATTATCACAACAGCTTCCATTAGCTAATGCTGCCCAGGCGGGATTCATAATCCAGAGCCAACTAGGTCAGCAGGCAGCAGCAGTTTTACCGGTAAGTGGTATGATCAAGAATTGTTTTTGGTTGTAAGATCAAGATACTAGCTAGTTACAAAATAACCACTGTGATAGTTCAGTTGGTAGAGTGCTTGCTGCATATGTAGGAGGTCATGGGTTCAAATCCCCACCATAGCAGGTGGCCTATATATAGAGGTGACCTTTAAGGCAGGGTTTGACTGTTTTCGCGACTGGGACATTAAAATTCATTCAAGCAATCAACTAGTTACAAAATATTGTAATATGACTTATGTATTTCATCATATGAATTATGGTTATGGTAAAACAAATGATATGCCCATGGCTGTTGCATTTAACTGAACTGTGCATTTCTTCATATGAATTATGAAGAAAGCCAACTGTGGTAAAACAAATGATATGCCCATGGCTGTTCTGTTTTACTGACATACTCCATCACTCACCTTGTGACATCATGCTGTGTTTCATGAACAATGGTTGACATAATTTTAATTCATAAAATCAGTTTATCTCAACAGCTGAATTATATCAACTATGTTTCCATTCCTGGTAGCCAAAATCGCCATTGGCTACTACTTTCTGAGAAATTCTTTCAAAAAGTAACCTATTTTAGCAAATTTGTGGAAAAATACTTTAAAAGGGACTATAATTTCTCAAATTTTGGAAATTTGGCTACTAATTATTTTAAATTTGTGGAAACCTAGTATCAATGAACCTTTTTCGCAAACGGTGAAATGTACTTCAGAGGAAAGAGTTTGCAGGGTTTATATTAATGCTTTTGATTTAAGTAAAAAAATGTTAAAATAGAAATAATCAACACCCACCTTGTGATATTATATTCTCTACATGTAAACTCTGGCCCATGTTTTATTTTACCCTACACCAGATGTGACGGGTATCAATAGCCCTGTTTGTCATCATCATCTCTGAATGCATTCGTCAAATTGTTTGGATAAGGTTTTACTTCAGACTGGATCAGATAAGATGCACTGTTCCTTTGACAGAGCTCAAAGTTGCAGCTGAAATACGAGTCATTGCAACTAAAATTTTCATTTTGTAATTACAATGTATTTTCATGCTATAAGGCATCAGTTTGGCTACCAAAATTATTGTCATCAAAATCTGATTTTTTGATTAAGTCATATTTGGCCCTGTGACAGTTGGCAGTGATTTCCCTAATATTTTTAGCAGGAGGTAGATTGATTAATCCAACAGGCCATTGGTCAAGCTGGCCGTCTAAGTGGAAAAAATTTTTCAGGTCTTCTGAATGCAATTTTATTAATTCTAACCGGCCAATTTTTAAGGGGTCAAATCTGCCTGTTGCTGGCTCTTAGAAAACACTGAGTTGGTACATGTATTATAGACATATTTCCTATTTTGTTTTAGGTGCCAGTATCAGCTGCTCTACCACAGCCTGGAATATCAATATCAGCACAAGATTTACAACAACTTCAACAACAGTTACAACAATTACAACAGCAACAACAACAACTTCAGTTTCAACAAGTACAACAGACCAATCAGGTCCAGACATCAACACCAGTCATTGTGTCAACAACAGGGCAGATACTGTCACAACCGACGCTGACAACATCTGCCATCACAACGCCAGCGATGTCTACAGTACCTCAGCTAGCTCAGGCTACCATACCAGGTTTGGCTAGTATGCAGCAGATTGTGTTTGTGAATCCGCAACAAATGGCTGCTGCAACTGGATTACAACCACTATTTATACAGAATCAGGGCCTGTCAACAGTAAGATTTGAATGTTTAAACTTTGATGTGTTGATGTTTATGATCAGGGCATTTAGATTTGTTAAAAAATGAAATGGGATGACATTACTATGTCCCCCAATTTGGTCCATAATAAGAAAAAAACATGCTGTCCAAAAAAGTAGCATGAGTCAAAACTTAACATCCTTATTGTTCCGATGGAATGACACAGACAAGGGCTGAAAATTGTTATCTATTAATATAGATTGAAGTACTTTTTATAGTAAATAAATCAATGAGTAACACAAACATGCTGTCTATATTTCAAATCACAATCCCAAATACAAAGTGAAAACTTTTAAAACTGGAAAATTTAGTTAAACGCTTGAACTTCCACCAGGGAAGTGAGGTCAGGTGCTCCAGAAGGGTAAGCACCTCCTGTCTAGATACATTTAGCACCCACCACACAATGAATTGGGTGGAATCACGTGGCCTAGTGGTTAAGGCGTTGGACTCATGATTCGAAGGTCGTGGGTTCGACCCCTTGCCCGGGCGATGTGTTGTGTCCTTGAGCAAGACACTTAATTTCACATTGTTCCAGTTCACTCAGCTGAAAAATAAATGAGTACCAGCAAAATGCTGGGGGTTAACCCTGCGATGGACCGGCGTCCCATTCAGGGGAGAGTCTTGTACTCAGTCGCTTAACGCCACTGAAACCGGGATAAGCTCCGGCCTGATGGGCCCAATGGCTCGGGACAGACTTTAACTTTAACTAACACAATGAAATTACATCAAAACAAAATAATATTGAGCATCATTTTCTTCTGTTATTCAATTTCCATAAGGACCCTCATGTTGTGGACTGGCTATTTACAGTATCATATTTGTTAAGGATAGCCATGAAAACATACATTTCATTAACAGGTTTCCATAATTTTGAAAGTATTAGTAGCCAAAATTTCAAAATTTGTGGAAACATGGTACTCTTTAAAGTACATGTACATTAAATTTCTCACAAATTTGCTTAAAAAGTTATTACCCTCCCAGAGCACCCAGTCCCACTTCCCTGGTGGAAGTTCATGTGTCTAACCTGGCTTGTCAGTTCCAAAGTTTTTACTTTGCTTCTGGATTGTGATTCAGACATGACATGTACAAGTACATGTATGTTTGTGTTTGATTATTTGAAAGATTTTTTTTTGGAGAAATTAGTGACCAATGACGATTGTTGCCACCAGAAATGAAACAAAGCATGAATTAGATTTGATATTCACAGGAAGATATTTCATACTAATGTGATCATTTACCATTCTGTTCTGGTTTTTTTTCAGGGTATACAAGTGTTAACAGCTGCAACTTTGGCTTCACTGACACAACAACAACAAACACAACAGGCAATTCAGCAGCCTCAAACACAACCACAGACGACGATAACACAACAACAACCAATAGCACAGACACAGACAGAGCCTCAACCACAGAATACCATGGTACCAGTTCACATAAAACCTGTAGCAACAACCCCACAACAACAGATGTTATCGTCACCTGAAACCACACCAACGAAAAGTCCAGATTCGCCAAATTCTGTTCTGTCTGGGCAAAATGTGTTGTCACAGGCTCTTAATCTGCAACCGGTAAATTTTTATGTTTCAATTTATCTATTTTTTTCTGAGATCTTTCATGGGGTCAAATAAAAGTTGTTTTCCAAATTTGCTGAAAATTATTACTATTCGCATGTTATGCATCTGAGCATAGAATTAAAACCAGAAAAATCAACTGTTAAGTGAAACTTAAAGAATTTTAAGTGTACCAAACTTCAATTTTACTTATGGAGTACAAATTTCTAGAAAACAATGTTCAAGTTATCACAAGCACTGGCATATGGATCACAGCATCTCTCGCTCCTTAGGTTCAGATCTCGCTCGGGCGGATCCTTGTGTAACAAAATCGTCAATTTGCTTGCCCGAAGTTGGGTGGTTTTGATTGGGTACTCTTGTTTCCTCAATCATCCCATAATTGACTGCCTTGAATATTAGTGAAAGAATTTTGACTAGGGTGTACTCCACTACTCTACTTTAATCAAGATATCACAAATCAGTTCTAATGTACTTGAATCTTAAAGATAATTTGATTTTTCATAAATGTTATTCATGACGAAAGAGTCCAACCTGACTGAGAATATGTCCGAGACTTGAAAAAAAGGTAGTGACTATTCTGTTGCCAAGCACCTGGCATATAAAATAAAACTGATGTCTCCTTTGGAACAGAAATTTCTGCTACTTCACTATAGCTACTGTCAGAGCCAGTCTGTGACAGTGAAGTTAAGCTCTTTAATCTAAATGTAAATTGATATTATTTACTTACTTGTGTCTAGTCATAACTGAAAATCTATATGCGCATCTACGATTGTCATAAAGCATTTCTGTAGAAAGGGAAATGTTGCACTACAGGGATTTTACATGGCGAAAATGACGATGTGATGACGGAAGTGATGTCCTTGGTGACGTTTTTACGTCATATGAGCAACAGGGTCCGCCATTTGCCTGGTTTTTCAACTTGTTAAATCCCCATAGCTCCAACGTTATGCTCTGTACAGAAATATTCTATGCTAATCACGGATGCATATACAGATTTCCTGTTATGACTAGGTACAATTAAGTGAATAATATCAATTGTTATTTAAATTTATTTGATTTTTTACGGAAAAAAAGCATAACTTCACTGTCACAAACAGAGTGGCTCTGACAGTAGTATGTCTCGATGTAAGTGAAATATTCTTGATTGGGATGTAAAACAGCATTGTACATGGCACCCGATTAATTGGCACAATATCAAGCGGATTAAAATTTTCTATCTGAGCCTTGGTATTATATTAAATTTACTTGTTTTTTATTTCAGGAAGAAAACATAGATCTTGAAGAATTAGAACAATTTGCAAAAACCTTTAAGAGACGGAGAATTGAATTAGGTAAACCGAATGTGTCAATCTAGAACTTGTAGTTATTTACACGGATTGTATGATAACTTACTTTGTATTTTTATGTTGAAGAAACCTTATTACTTGTTTTGGTGTGTAAGACTAAAAATTGTTCTTTAATGCCATTTCTTGTCATGTGCAGGAATATAAATTTGGCACTGGTCACATAATAAGGAAACCAGGTCCTATTGGTCTGCTATCAATTTATTTTATTTTGGAAAATTGCATATTCTTGGAACAACCAAAAACAAACATGTATACCAATCCATGTCCAAACCGAAATCCAAAAGCAAATTAAAAACACTTTGAAGCTGGCAAATTAGATTAAACATGTGATCTTCCACCAGGGAAGTGAGAACAGGTGCTCCAGAAGAGTAAACACCTGTTTAGCTAGCTTCATTCACCATGTACATGTATGTAATCAAAATCGGGAAAGAAAGGAACATGAAACTATGAGACGTCAAATATATCCAGGGTAGTAATTTTATTGGTCAAATTGTGCAATTCATATCAGTTAGACAAACATGGGGTATCATATGGTACAAAGGTGACGTCCACTGTCTCCTTTTTATGCAATCATATTAGATTTCAAATTCATTTTATCTATTAAAGTTCTAATAAACTTTGTGTTAAACAGGACTACATGTAAATAAATATCCAGTGACAATTTTGAAAAAATGTTTGTGAAAAAATATCGAAACTTCTTCAGTTTGTGAATGAATTATCAATGAATAATGAATTAAATGAAACTTTGCTAGTAAGTATTACTTGAATTCCAAAATTTGTGAAAATATGTCTTTTATTTTTCACAAATTTGTTAAAATGGGTTACTTTTTTGAAAGAATTTCTCGGAAGTTAGTAGTCATCGGCCATTTTGGAGATCAGGATTGGAAACATGGGTATTAATTGGTATTATTTTTCATTTTAACAGGTTTCACTCAGGGAGATGTTGGACTGGCGATGGGCAAACTTTATGGAAATGATTTCAGTCAAACTACTATATCCAGATTTGAAGCGTTAAATTTAAGTTTTAAAAATATGTGCAAACTAAAACCATTGTTACAGAAATGGTTGAAAGACGCAGACTCCATGTCTGCCAACCCCACCACGCCTGTGCAAGGTAGCGGAGGAAACATGATGTCACCGGAGTCAATATCCCGCCGGCGGAAGAAAAGGACAAGTATAGAGACATCAATACGTGTTGCTCTTGAAAAAGCATTCCTTCAAAATCCTAAACCATCTTCAGAGGAAATTTCTTTACTTGCAGACGGACTCAATATGGAGAAAGAAGTTGTGCGTGTGTGGTTCTGTAACCGTCGTCAAAAACAAAAACGTATTAATCCTCCGTCATCGGGATACGGATTATCACCAACATCACCACCGTTATCAGGTTCATTTACAAACAGAGTTAGTTCCCCTTCTAATATCGTAACACAAATCACAACAAACTCATTAGCAGGAGCAAGAACTCTGACAAATTCCACCCTACCGCAACACATCATTGCTGGAAGTTTGGGAAATATTTCTACAGCAAATCAGATTGGAAACCTGTCGTCCGCAAATCCAAACTTAGTGATGACTAAAGTCATACCAGCAGGGTCGACCTCTGGTCTGCAACAAATTGTAGTGTCTGCGGCAAATAGTGGTCAAGCGACAACAATATCCATACCTACCTCACTTGAAACTCAGGAAACATGATTCCGTATTTACATGTATTCATCAGTGTTTGTTTATTTGCTTATTCAGGGATAATAACTGCATTTGTTTTTAATGCATTTTGAATGAAATATGAGATTCCTGATTCCCTTTTGTCTATGTTTGTGTATGTGTTTGAGAAAGATGGAGAGAGAGATGTGGATGGTTCAATACGGTTTTGCTTTACACTGTATGTCTTTGATTTATGTTGGAAGCCTATCAAAAAATCAGTGATAAAATCAATTATTCCACAAATTTTTTATCATTAGTAGCTACTTATTAAAGTATAGGCAAACAACATTGACCTGTCCGCTTGACCTTTCATTAGAAATATTTATATAGGATGGTCCACCCATTACATGGATGGTGTAAGGACCTGCAGTTAGTGTATACACAACACACTGCCACTGTCTACAGTAAATACTTAAAGGTCAAGCAGACAGGTCAATGTTGTTTACCTATACTCGTCTATGGTAAATATTTAAATTAAAGGTGAAGTAGAAAGGTCAATGTTGTTTACCTATACAAATAAATTGTTTGTATAGGTAAACAACATTGACCTATCCGCTTGACCTTTGATCTAAATATTCATTATGGACGAGTTAATTCAAGTAATAGGGATAATTAGTGTATATTTCGTATACCTGATGTGAACACTAATCATGGACAATGTGTAAATGTATTAACTGTGAATCCTAACACTACCTTTGTATAGGGTGGACCCTCCTGTATGGATATTCCTTATGAAAGGTCAAATGGGCAGGTCAATGTTGTTTGCCTATATTTGTTGATATATATATATATATATATATCATTTATGTTGTCATTATACGTTTAACATTTCTAACACCAAAGTATGTACATCCTTTAACTATTCTCAGGATCATGTTGGATTCCAATATCTTATTTATTTTTTCAATTTTAAAGGGTTTTTTTTGTATAACTTAACTTTGTTAAACTGTATTGTTTATTCCAAAAATTTTCCTTTCCAAAGATTGACAATGACAATTGACAATTTATTCATATGTACATGACATTCTTGATTTCTCAACATTTTTAAAAATTAAACTCTTACAGTATTCATATATATATATATATATATGTGTGTGTGTGTGTGTGTGTTGTGTGTGTGTGTGTGCATATGGAAACAAATGTCCATTGGTGTCCGTTGAAGCCTCTAAACAGCAAAAAACTTGTCTACTTTTCTGTGGTTTTGTAAAGCAATGTAAAGTAAAAGAAGGTTCCAACTTGCAGCCTTTGAATTAAAGTCCACATTCTTAATCTAGTTTTCCTTAATTTTAAAATCATTAGTAGCCGAATTTTGAAAGTTTAATATTTTCTCTCAAATTTTATAAATTTTATTACAATAGGTTTCTTTTTGAAAGAATTTCTGAGAAATGAGTAGTCAATGGTGATTTTGGCTGCCAGGAATTAAATACATACATAGCTTTACCATTAGGTGTCATGTTTCCTAATGTTATATACATGTGTGTGTGTGTGTGTGGTGTGTGTGTATGTGTAAGTGTGTGCAGTTAAACCTGTGTTAAAAGCCACCTCTATATAAGGACCACCTGCTAAAAAAGGCCAGTAAAATTTTATACCAATTGCTCTTCATATTTTTTTAACCTGAATATAAGGGCCACCCGGCTATAAAGGCCACTTTTATTGGTTCCCATAGGTGGCTTTTATAGACAGATTTGACTCGTTCTTTCACAGTATTTTGGCAAGTGATTTGTAATAGTGCATTGTGTAGGACTGGACAATAAAAAAATACTGTAAATATATTTATTTTTCGCAATGTACTGATTTTTGGCTTATTTTGTTTGTTTTGTACGGAAATTAATACCAAGCTAAAGTTGTATTAAGCTTATGTTATAGTGCATATTTAAAAAACGTGAAAATTTAACTATGTGGATATGTCTGAATTTACCAAAATTAATACACACAAAATTAAATACATTTACAGTAGACTTCAGACAGTTTTTAAAGCATCAGCCATGCTGAATGCTTTATAACAATCGTTGGATTTTTTTGTATTTTGCGCCGCTCTCATTTCACCTTGATTGTGTCTGGGGATTTAGTGCTAACCATGTAGACTACAGACTGTTCTGCCTTTATAATAGGTCAGGGAGAAGTACAAATAAAGGTATAATATCTTTACTGTGCAGTATGAAATGGCAAAACTCTCACTTACTTGCAGAGCATGTATGGCAGTGCATGCTAAATATTTGGTATGACCATAAATATTTTGGTTAGAGACTCATGATTTATTTATAAAAAATTTCCAAAATATTATAAAAATAATCTTTCTCTGTGACAAAATTTAAATAAGTTTAATAAATGAATCATTTTGTTTTCCTTGATTCTATGTCACCATTTGTTCAGCCGATTTTGGCATTATAAAGGGGTCGGACAATTAAATAATCCAGGGAATCTTATAAAGAAAAACAGAGAAAAAAAAGAAGTTTTGGGACTACAAAATACAGTTGCCATAAATGATGTCTGCAAAGTTATACATGGGTTTTAGTTGGATTAGTCACCTATATAATTAGATATACTGTATATTTATTAATTTTCGAGGTGTACTAATTTTCGCTTTTTTCACAGTTGTTTGTTTTGCGCAAAAATTACAATGATGCTCATTGTATTATAGTGCATATTTCTTAACTGAAAATTTAACTACGTGGACATGTCTAAATTTTCTATACCACGAAAATAAATACACACGAAATTAAGTACGTTTACAGTACTCTATTACAGCTGAATTTGTATTTCTCTTCAGCCTGTAAAAACACTCGGTCAAAATACTAATGACAGACTGTAGCAAGTACTTTTTGCAGAGCTGCCAACTGACCCGCAACCCTTGGGTCTGACCCCGATTTGGACATGAATTCCCGCTGACCCGCTAAGTAGGGGAATGACCCGCAAATGACAGTCAGTTTGAGGATTTGCAATGTTTATTCTATCTGTAATCGCGGCCAATTAGAGTGATATACATGGGTGGACTATGGGTACAGTGGATTATCACTGTGTGCATTATACTGTATCCATTTCTCGAAGAAATCATGATAATGCACCATATTTGTTTTATCTACATGTACTTTTCAATTCTTTTGTGAGGGATACACTCAGAATCGGCCATATTTCGCTCGGACCCGCAATTACACAAAATAGAGTTGGCAGCCCTGTGTTTGTTATACTTACATGTACATATATAAAGTATGTACCAGTTTGTATAATATTGTAAATTACAATGTAAAGGCAAACAACATTGACCTGTCCACTTGACCTTTAATTTAAATATTTATAATAGAGGAGTACATCTATGTATAGGTATTACAAGTCTGTCTGTGTACATACTGAGAACACTAATCACATGCATCGCATATACATTATAATTAATTGTGAATCCTAATAATATAGGCAAACAACATCGACCTGTCCGTTTGACCTTTAATTTAAATATTTATTATAGTTAAGTGCATTTATTAGGGATCACAGGTGTTAATTTTGTCTACATAATGTGAACACTCATCATGTACCTTGTGTGCATATCATTAATGGCGAATCCTACTACTACCCGTGTATTGGATGGATCCGTCTAATATGAATATTCCTAATTAAAGGTCAAACGAACAGGTCAATATATTCCTAATTAAAGGTCAAACAGACAGGTCAATATATTCCTAATTAAAGGTCAAGCGGACAGGTCAGTGAAGATGTAGGTCTTTGTATATATGTATGTATTGTACAGTATTTGTACTTGTATTTGTACTTATTTGTATTTTGTATATATGCAATGTATTTGTACAGAATTTGTACTATTTTTTACTGAAGAAAAATGGTTGTAAATTAATGGGGTATACCAAAGGGGGGGGGATAACCTGCCTTCTGGCAGTAATATAAAATATAAATATCTAACAAAGTGATTTCTTGTTATTATTTACAAAATGGGGCATTCATGGTCTGATGGCAATTTATATGATTGATTGAATGGGGTTTTCCACCCCAGTCATGAATATTTCTCTTATATCAAGATATCAGCAGCTGTGGGGAAAAGTGGCAGAACTTTTAACCCTTACAGTGAACTAAGAGAAATGTGCAGGGAGGGTTCTTTAACGTGTCATGCCTGCCATGACACAGGACATTGGCTTTTAAGGTCTCTCCTGAAAGACCCCATGACTATTTTTAAATGACAAGTACAGTCACTACCTACTTTCAAGTCTCGGTCAGACCCAAACAGGGTTCAAGCCACAACCTCCAACATAGGGAGCAAGCACTCTACCTTTGAGCTACCACAGTGGTGGCAATGTTTTTGAGTCTGTTTAATGAGAAGGCTTGAATATATACACAAGTTACCATGTTCTTACCAGTCCATGTTTTTTGGACTAAATGCTCTGCCATCAGATTGTGAACAGCATATCCTGACCTGTTTGCTTGTCCTTATTGGAACAAATTCATCTTAGGGAAATGTCAATTTTAAGACATATCTGTGTGTACATGTAGAATCAATGCTCGAGTTGTGAACACGGCGAAGAAAATGTTAACCAAAAGTCGAAGTGCTATAGATGTAAAATTTGTGCATAGTGTACAACGGAACCCTAAGACTACCCACCCAGGACTCGAGATTTGAGTAATGGTGTTCCACGTCCCAGTCAAGAATATTTAACTTATACTGAGACGTCGCCAGCTATAGGCGAAGGTGCAGAAATTTTGCCTGTGCATTGCACTGATGGCATTATACAGCAGGGTTCTCTATCGTGACACAGCTTCATTTAAGGTCCAATCCACAAGAACCGCGACTTATTTCGTAATGGCAAGTGCTTGGCGAAAAACAGTTACTACCTACTTTCAAGTCTTGGGGTCAGACCAGGTTGGGGTTTGAGCTAGCAAGCCTCGTCTCCGACTGGTGAGATTGAAGGAATTGACTGTTGATGTCATTTTAGTTTTTTACCTGCAGTTTTGCAATACTAACATCAAGATGTATTGCTAACTACTGAATCAGAGTAACCACAGACTTTGACAAGTGAATTGACAAACTGTCTCACATCAGAATCTACAAAAGGCCTGAATCAAACACAGGTCTGTATTATAAATAGGGAATTGAATGCTGATGTCATTAAAGTTTTTACATACAGTTTTGCTGTTTTGTAATACATGTATTAACAAAGAGGTATATTTTGTAAATAGCTTACTACTGAATCAAAGAGTAACCACAGACTTTGGCAAGTGAATTGACAAACTCTCTCACATCAGAGGCCTGAATCAACCAGATGTGCATATTATAAATGAGGGAATAGTATGTTGATGTCTTTTTAGTCTTTTCCATGCAGTTTTGTAATACTAACACGGGGGCGTATTGAATCGCATTATACTGACAAATTTAAAGCTTCCTAATGTTCGATGGAATGGCTAGGAATAAATGGTGTTTTACGATCCAGTCAAGATCATTTCACATGTACCGGGTACCGGGTAGTTCAGTTTTTGGATTGTGGAAAAAACCATTACCCTCATAAATCACACATTTTTCAGCAAGAAAACTGATAAAATTTCTAGCAATAGATCGTGAACCTAAGCCATGAAATGGGCTGTCATGCATTAAACGCTACAATAGTTTAAATAAAAAAATAAGATCATATTTACAATTAAAAAGATTTTATTATTGTGCAAAATGAATAAAATTATTCATTATCAATATGTATTGCAGTAATCATAATCTCCATTAAATTTCTATGGTTATTATACATGTACCTAGAGATAGGAGAAAAGTTTTCAAATTCAATTTTCAAATGCAAAATCCATCTTGAACATCTTAACAAAATCCATAAATATGTATGTTTCTTCAAGTTAAATAGAATCAGTCCCTTAGATTTATATAATATGAACATTATAATGATGATAAAATCTATCAACCATAACAATTTTACATCTTTTAGCATAAAAGAGTTATCTCCCTTACACTGTCTTTTTTTATATAAAAATATTAACAAATTCAGGTCCTGGTTCATATTCATTCTTTAGCAAAGATTTTTCTTAACTTAAATCTAGCAAATTTTGGTTATCTCTTTTTTAGAACTACTGGTGAATATTTTTGTAAAAAATGAATGCAAATGTTTTGATCTAGAGGTGCTCTATATCTTGAAGATTTGAAATTTTGAAGGATATAAGTTAAGGGAAATCTTTGCTACGGAATCGTTGTGAAACCAGGGCCAGTTACTGCACCTGAAATAATTTATAAATCTTCAAAAAAAAAAAAAAGAAAAAAAAAAAAAAAAAAAAAAAAAAAAAAAAAAAAAAAAGACAACAACCAACAACCAATTCCACAGAAAACTGCTGCCTCTAAGCTTTATAGGCACATCTGTTTGTTTTTATTTCATTTTAACCATTATCATTTGGCACATTTGATGACAGAGGCAATCCAGTGTTAAGAAGAACCCTGATCCCTGGCAAGAACTACCTTAAAAGAATTCAGCTGCTTGTGCCCTGTTTTTAGGCGTGGAAGATTTTTTCATCTTTTTTAACTGGCGTTTGACTTTTGGTGTGATGGGTGATGGTGATAACCCTGCCTTTAAAATACTAGTCTCTGGCTTCTGTCCTGGATTAAATGGTGTTGCTGGACTTAAGTTAACATCTTTGTTAAAATCTACAAAATATAAAAGTGTTAATCATGTAGTGAGAGAAAAAGGCATTTTGATGACATGTAACTGCATAAGATCAAACATTCGCGTGGAAAAAATATTCACAATTTTCACAGTTACTCTTTTATTGTGAATATGTCTTCTTAGTTAAACTTTCTTATTTCTATTGGAACACTTTTTACAGCAAGAACCGTGAAAATTTCTTACCCAAAAATAGTTTAAAAGGTCAAAACCGGGAAAGATTATTATCGCTAACATTTCTTCTTATACAGTATTCTCTTATTCATCACAAAACTCCAATAATTTATAGAGGTTATTACTTGTCCAATATTAACTTAAAATACAACAATGTACATGTACCACCCGGTAGTCTTTATATGTACATGTAAAACAATTGGCTTGGTACAGGAAATTCCATTGTCTGAACAATCTAAAACCTACATAAACATGTACATATATATTTAAATCAAGGGTATTCTAGTGGGGCAGTCATTGTTGCTTTCACATATTACCAAAGCGACCCAGGTTTGATTCCTGGCCTTGTACAATAGAAGTAGATATGTAATGATGAGACAAAATGGCATTGTGATATGGGCGACTTTTTGACAAAATTGATGTGTTAATATCGCGACATTTCCAGATGAACATGCTCAAAAGATGTGCTGGGTCTTTTTGCAGTTAGCTAATATATACATTGAACACGGTATGCATTGATAAATTGTATATTTTTACATATATTACATCAACCCCGTCAGCAGCCACATGTTTGTGGTTCACATAAAAATCACATGTTTAATCTGCTTAATGACGATCAATACACAAGTGATGCAATGCTTTTAAAGAATTTTTTTGGAAGTAATACAGTTACGCGATATTGTGATGTAAGCTTTGTTTCACGATGTTGCCATCGGCAAATTCTCAGCTACTATAATAGTGATGACGATATGTAATAACAGCACCAAATATAAGGTATTGGGTATAACATTGGGTTTTCACTGGGTTTTCCAGTTCTCTTCCCAAATGTTAAGCAAACAAGCTATGTAAATACATGTATGTAAGCAGTAATAATTCATTTCTAATCTTTGTAAAATCTGTCAAGTTTAATACATGTATGTACTTAAAACATTTCAGAAATACAATGCATATGGAACTCATGTTTTTTTCCATCGTGCATGTTATCCATAGTGCTGTTCCAAAGTACAGTGTGTATACAGTGTTCATTCTAGAAAGGAGCCATAGGGCAGGGCTCAAAGTGACTTTTTGATTCTAGGAGCCAGCCTGGCTTCTTATATAAAAAATTTGGGTGCCAATTGACTTTTAGGCACCAGCAATAAAATTAATGTGATTTTATCCTAAAAAAGAATCTAAAAACACATGTATACGGTATAATATCTAACATTTATTATCAAACAATGGACTGATCACCTGTTTTTTGGGAGCATCACAGGTACTTGTCTTTAAAAAAACTATCAATACACATTGACAGCCAATTCCCAGCCCTGATTACTGTTCTATTCGGCACACTTATGATGTGTTTCGTATATATACATAAGAAAAATTCCCTCTATAAGTCACAAGACCAACCGAGGAGTGCCAGGAACGCTTTGTCAATATGTTAAATATAGAAAAATGGAATCTGTCATGATCGAGAATTTTGAACACCCAAAAAAGCAGTCACCAGATTGGCGATCTATGAGTGAAAGTTCATCCCCAATGGAAAAATTTGGTTTCTATGGTGCCTAATTTAGTCGCAACTTTGAGCCCTGTAGGGCTATTGATCCCTTATTTTACCAAATGATCCAATTATTGAGGCTTTAGTGGGTCATATTTAACATTAAATGAATGCAAAAAAATTGATGTTATGGCATTTTAAAGGAATGTTTTTGAAAACAGCCCCTCTGAAAAGTCATAGATTGAACACTGTTTAGAAGATACAAACCTAAGGTTGTATTACTTTTCATGTCAAAGCTTACACTTTTCCTTTTTTCTTTTCCCAGTGGAGCTGAACCTGGAGGCTCAGATATTTGTAATCCCTTCAATAAATAAATAAATCAATAAATAAATAAATGATAAATAAATAAATAAACGTAAGGAAATATTTTGAAATATACACACAGTATTATTAACATCTACAAAATAATAACATTTTGAACACATGTCAAATATACCTATTCCACTAAAAGTTGAAAGAACGCTCTTGGCTCAAATATTTAATGAGCACATACACATTACATGATTTACAAATGTTTCTGGCAGGTTACCTCCCCTTTTCCCCTCCCCCTCCTGTATTATCAATGCCATTTGATTTTGATTTAATTTAGTAATCTGTTGATTGTTTATGTGCCATAGAGTTTTGGAAAACTTCTTAATTTGTAGATAGTATATATGAGTTGGAAGCGCGTGGCCTAGTGGTTAAGGCGTTGGACTCATGATTCGAAGGTCGTGGGTTCGATCCCTGGACCGGGCAATGTGTTGTGTTCTTGAGCAAGACACTTAATTTCATGTTGTTCAGTTCACTCAGCTGAAAAATAAATGAGTACCAGCAAAATGCTGGGGGTTAACCCTGCGATGGACCGGCGTCCCATTCAGGGGAGTCTTGTACTCTCAGTTGCTTAATGCCACCGAAACCGGGATAAGCTCGGGCCTGATGGGCCTAATGGCTCGGGACAGACTTTAACTTTTTAATATATGAGTTGAGTAATGGTGTTTAACATCCAAGTCAAGAATATTTCATTTATATCGAGAGGTCGCTAGCTATATCATAAGTTGCAGTAATTTCTTCTGTGCATTGTGCTGATGGCATTATACAGCAGGGTTCTTTATCGTGCCAACATTACTCTGACATGGGACCTCATTTATTTTAAGTTCCCTGTAGAAAGCATATATAGGAGAACAGCACATTATAGAATGATAGCATAAGTTACTAAAAGTACATATACAATTTTAAGAAAGGAATTTTTTTTTTAATTTCTGACAATTTTTATCAATACCTTGGCTTTCTTTTTCCTTGGTTCTGTTTTTGGCGTCGATAATTTTTTCACAGCTTTCCTAACAAAAGCAGGTGGCGACTTTTTCAATTTTTCAAACTTGGCAAAACCTGATTCAGAATTACTTCCCTTAGACTTCTTGGCTTCAACACCAGTAATGGCTAACATAATATCGTCACTATCAGATATTGTTGTTTTTCTATTTTTATCTTTATCTTTTACACTGACATTCAACTCACTAAATACACTGTTTTCAGAATCCATTAATTTTTCTTTTTTAGCTTTCTTTCCTGAACTTTTCACAGACTTCAGTCCATTCTGTTCTACTGAACTTATTTCATTAGAATCACTTAACACTTTCTTTGCTGATGATAATGCTTGCTGTTTCCTTTTCTGTTTTGGAGTTTTAATGGTTTCATCTGACACAGTTTCAGAATTGTCTTTTAACTTTGTAAAAGTTTCTGTTTCTTTTTTCAATTTTTTTGAACTAGATTTCTGTGTCTCATTTGATGTTTCAGACATTTTTCGTTTTTTCTTTGGGGTTTTCTCAACTTCTACAACTTCAACTAGTTCTTCAGTGTCCAATTTTCTTTTATTTTTATTTTTCTTTGTATCTGTTTTACTATGGTTCTGTGTTGTTGTGCTTTTTCCTGACTCCCCTGAATCTTTTTTACAGTTTTCTTTTTCTGTGTCATTTTCAGTGTCCATCTCTGTTTCATTGCTTGTCTTTACATCTATAAAAGAAATATAAACATTAAGATTTTACCAATTCTTTATTTCTGTGATGTATAGAGTTGAGTAATAGTGTTTAATGTCCAAGTAAAGAATATTTTACTCATATCAAGATGTCACAAGCTATCTAGGTGAAGATGCAGAAATTTTGCTGTTGTGTTGGTTGATGGCATTATACAGCAGGGTTCTTTATCATGCCATGCCTACCATAACATGGGACCTTTCTAATTTTAAGTTCCCATCCAAAAGAACCGTGACTTTCATTTTATAATGTCAACTGCTTGGTGAAAGTCACTACCCACTTTCAAGTCTTGGGTCAGAGGTCAGACCTGATCGGGGTTCTGTGATGTAGAGTAAATGTCTGAAATACATGTAAGTCTAACTATAGTATTCTCCTAAAAGATAAATAACCCTGATCCCTCAATGCTGAGTTGATATTATTAAGAACTGACCTTGTGACCTTGATCATTGACCTGTGCATCTCGTGTTGATTTACATTTGCACCAGGTTTGATATGATTCCTTTGGACCCTCCTAAACTTCATTTATGCCAGAGTCAGCAGAGTGCCTAGAGAAAACCACTTAACTTTGCTAGTGAACTAACAATAAGATTTGTCTAAATTGGATTTAAACATAGGTGGTTAGAGGTGTAACCATGCCCTTTAAGCTCAGTGGTTCAAAATTATGTCTTGTAATGCAAGGTCTGGGACCTTTTGTCTTCATTTCTAGTAGGTCCAACATAAAGTTTTAAAAGTCCAACATCAACATTAAAAGGTCCATGTGCAATTACGTTATAATAAAGAAAAAGCAGTTTTATCCTAGTAAAGTAAACAACTGGGGGTCTATTGGACTAAGTTTAAATAACAAAGGTCCCAATGAAAGATCAATAGGTCCCAGACCTCAGACCTGTTGGATTTTGAACCACTCTGGCCACTTGGCAAAGGATACCCGGGTAGTAAATAAGATCTCATTTAAGAGAGCAATATAGGTTTATACTATAATTACCTACCTTTTGTATTTGACTTCTTTTTATTTTTATTTTTCTTCTTCTTCATGTTTTTCTTGCCCCCTCTGTCGACATTTTCCAAAGCAGTCAGTCTTTGTACAGCTTTAGCTATCTCTTTATTATCTATTTCTCCGTCGCTGGTGTCTGACACTTCCTCATCTACTGGTAATATGCCTTCATTTAAATCACGTAACCTGAGGTATAAAAAAAACATTACAAAGCTTGTTAATAATCCTTCGTTCACAATGTTGGGTTTAAAACTCCCTGGAACCAAGGTCCAGGACCCTTGATATTTAAACTGTAAATGTCTGATGGACCTCCTGTTTTTTAACTAGGATAATCCAGCTTATTCTATATGATAATATAAGTTATAACTGTGGATGGATCTTGATATTGGACTTTGTTAAAATTTTATGTGGGATCTTAATAAAGAAAAAAAGGCAAAAAATCCTGGAATTTCCATTACAAAACATAATTTTGAACCCATGGTAATGTATACTTTCTGTTAATGAGATTTAGGTTTTTCTTACTTTAAACAATGAAACAGGTTTAATGTCTATGAATTTTTACCATTTAAGAGAACCAAAGAAAAACTTTAAAAACTTATTACTCTGTGAGGTAATATGGAGCATTACAAGAAGTTATAAACCTTAAAAATCTCCAAAGAATTAAAAGTTTAACATGTGTTTGTAAACCAATCAGTCTAATGGATTTCTTAAGTAAATTGTTAAAGTTTTTACATGCATTTGTTTGGTAACTGAGGGTTAATAAGGCAATAGACAGAATTGGAGTAGGTGATCACATGGCAGATGAGGTGGAATGTTAAATCTTGTATCATTTGAGAATGAAAGTGTTAGCAACAGATTAATCAATTGCACCAAAATAAAACTGCTGTTAAATTGCTAAATTTACAGTATTTCATTTACAAGATTAATTTATCACTTACTTTTTGACTGACTCATACATATTTATCACTTACTTTTTGACTACATCATACATATTTATCACTTACTTTTTGACTACATCATACATATTTATCACTTACTTTTTGACTGACTCATACATATTTATCACTTACTTTTTGACTGACTCATACATATTTATCACATACTTTTTGACTACATCATACATATTTATCACTTACTTTTTGACTGACTCATACATATTTATCACTTACTTTTTGACTACATCATACATCAGGGCTCTATTTCTTGCTATACAGTCTTTTTCACTACCTAATTCAAATAACCTGTCTGCTATCTTCTCAAAATCAAACTATAAAACAGGAAAAATCAAAATACAGTATTAAAACCATAAACACAATGATTAAGAAAAACAGTGGAGTACTTTTATTCCTAAAGACCAGATTCTATCACTTATATTCAAGTGGTCTGTTTTGAGATGCTAGAGAAAATTGTAGTACTTGGAGAGAAACCAATGACCTTCAGCATACAAAATTAGGAATATAGGACACTTCATTATGACATCCTGACAATAGCTATGATCCACATTACACATGTGCTATATTGTAACAATTTTGTGGGTAAGGACAACTGGATTTACATGTAATTTGCCAGTGTATTCCCGTTCTTGTGGAAATTTTAGAGGTCAAATTGGAAAATTTTAGTCATTTTTCCCCAGGGAAAAACTACCTTTATTTGGTAGTAATTTTAGGCAATCAAAATCACTGAGAGTATAGCCTGAACAAGAAATAATGACAGAACAGAGAAACAGTATATACCCCAGGTAAAAAAGAATAGCATTACCTGAAGCCTAGGTGTATCGTCAAGGTCATCACTATTTTCGAGGTCATCACTGTCCTCATTATCACTGCCATCTTGTTCTTCTTTCTATAAACAAAATGTTAAATACATATGTAAATATACAAATTGCATCTTTGTGTTGGTCCCCATGACCCAATGATTATTGTTGTTAAATGTCACAACAACATTTATTCAGCTTATTACAACAAGAGCAAATTTATTCATTTCTAAGGATTAATCTAAGAACAAGTTCATGAATGTATGAAACATGTGAGTGTTTGATGGTCTGCCTTGTACTAGTGCAAACTTAGGCTAGCTTAAAGAGTCAGTATGCCACAGACAAAGCTTACCATTCCCAAATCACATTATCCTGATATCAGGTGGATCAGTCAAGACTCTGTTCCCTTATACATGTATACCCTTATGTGAACATTTGGCAGAAAGTAGTATCTCAAATTTTGAAGTCTAATGTATGACCCACCCAGGGTTTGAAACCCACAACATCCTGCTCTCGAGGTAGACACTCTACCATTGAGCCACCAAGGTGGTTTCCATGACCCAATAAGGAAGTCTGTTAAAGACCAGACAATTGTCAGCCATCCTGTACATCTAGCTTGTAAAAGTTTTAAACCAAATAACATTTTCCCTATTAATGAATATCCAATGGATTTTCAAAAATTATCAAAAACTTGCTTTAACTGGACAGGATGACCTGTATATAGATTTTAGAATTTTATTTTTGACTGTAGACAACTTTGATAAGGTCAAATCCCTTATTTCAAGTTTGAGCCCACATACTGATTTTCTTATAAAGCTCTCTATAATCTTGATTTTCATAAATTTAAAGCCATTTGTAGCTAAATTTTCAATATTTGTGAACATAAAGAATTATTTTTAAATTATTTTTTCACAAAGTTGGTAAAATAGGTTACTGAAAAATTTCTCACAAATAAGTAGTCAATGGCGATTCTGGCTACCAGGAATGGAAACAAAGTTCATGTATAAAAATTACCTGTATTTGTTTCTCAGCTGCTGTCACGGCGTCGTCTACTGACTGTTGTATGATGGACTCCATAAATACTCTTGTTATATATCTTTTACCCACTGCAATACTGTAATATAAACACAATAGTATTTATATACATAAGAATAACTAGAACTGTCTCTTGAGAGCTAAATACCCCCGCCCCCAACATTTAATGATTTCAAGTGACCTTGGCCTTTATGATATAACCTTGGTTCAAGGTCAGGATACACCTTTTGACCATGAAGATTATTCATGTAAAGTTTTATGACAGTCGTCAGAAGCAGCTATGAGATATGGTCCATACACTATTTTAATGGACAGACAGACAGACAGATGGACAGACAGAGACATGGTGATTCCTATATACCCCCCTCAAAATAATTTTTAAACCCATAATAGTATTAAGAATGCTGTGTACATTCTAAAAGGGAACATGTTATGGTGTTTTAGAGGAAAGTTTCTGAAATGGTTCCTTCTGAAAAATCCTAATTGTAAATCCTAAATTGTAAATGACCCAATTTAGATTACACAAGAGAAATATTGTTTTATCACAAATGTTCGTGTGGGATCGAAAAGAAAACAAGAGATAAATACATTTTTGAGGGTTAGTGAATTATATGAAATTTTAATTTTTTACCTTACCAAGGCCCTCATTTGAATTTATTTTCATAAAACAAAATTCTATTACCCGTAAATATTCAATGAAACAATTTTTAAAAATTATAAAACTATGAAATTTTAACCCAGCAGAAGTTAGTTCTGCTGCAGTAAACATAATTCATAAAGCTGATATTGAAAATAAAAATGATTGAATAGATCCAAAATCTTTTTGGTGTAATTATGAGGACCATAGGTTTATAACATAATTTTATAAACAGCAATTCTTTTGTTTGTTTTTTTTAAAGTTCAAATATAATCATCAGGCACAAAATAGAAAATTGTGTGACTTACTTTTTCTCCGTGGGTAAAAATGCCATAAATGGTTCTAAAAACTTCATTACATGATCAGATGACAACTGAAAAAACAAAGATAGAATTTTTTATACATAATAAGTTTAACATCAAAGGTATATCAGAAGTTAATTTGAAAGCAGCAGTGGAATAATGGTGTTGAACACCAAAGTCAAGATTCTTTCACTTATAATGACGTGGCCAGTTCTGACATGGTGGAGGAAACCAGAGTACCTGGTGGAAACCTGTAACCTTTGGCAAGAAAAACGTTACTAGAATCTGTCCTTAGTAGGATTTAAACTTGGGCAGTAAGAGGTGCAGTGATCTGTAAGTGTGCACTTTAAACTCTTCATCCACTGTGGTAGATAGAAAACCTTGACACTGGAAAAGAAAGCTAGAGTTGAACTGCACATGTAGTCCATCAAAAAAATTACAACTTAAATTGGATGTTGATATTTACACTAGGACTTGAACCCAGGACTTTCCAAATACTAGTGAGATGCCCTACAGACCACTTATTAAGTCCAGTCTCCCATGTTTTTTCCTCACTTTTTCAAATCAACTACCAAGTTTCACGGTATGACCAACCACTTTCCAGGGTCAAACAAGCATCAACATGCATTAAGAAAGTGGAAAATGTAGCAGCCAAGCTGGGACTTTTAACCTGTAACCTTTCCAATACTAGCTGGATGCTCTAACAACTGAGCTACCCGGTGGCTATCAAACCAAAACAAGGCTAAAGTTTTAATTGAAACTGCAGTTTAGTGCTGTAAAATTAACACTGGTACAATGTGTAATCTAAATCTATCAATTTCAATATTTTCCATAAGCCTGATAAGAACTGGCCTAAATTTAAAAGCCCTTCGTATAGGCTTTTCTTTATTTTTTTATATGAAGCACATGTTGAGGTGGGATGTGTTTTACTCTATAAACAAAACTCACAGATTCTAACCCAGCATGTATTAAAAGGGGTGGGAATTACTTTATAAACTCACAGATTCTGCCCCAGCATGAATCAAAGGGGGTGGGGATTACTTTATAAACTCACTGATTCTGCCCCAGCCTGTTCTAACTCCTCCATGTATATATCAGCAAAGTGTATCTTCAATCCATCAGATATAGACTGTATCAAATGTTCTGTTAATATCTGTGTCAACTTCTTAATGTCATTGTTCTTCCATCTTCTCTTCTTTATAAATAGAAGTGCCTGCCGTAAAACTCTTCTCACCAGCTACAAAATATAAATTGCTTATAAAGTATATATATATATATATATATATGTGTTCTGTTAGGTGGATGGGAGAGCTTTATACAAATAAAAGTAATTGTTTTTACGGTTACATATATTGTTTTTACGGTTATATATATATATATATATGATATACATGTACCAGTATAATCAATTGAAAATTGTTTGTTTTTAATATTGAGGAGTTACTTCCCTTTGACCACAGCAAAGGTCCCTTTGATTCTGGAAACAAAATTGTCTCATTTTAATTAACAATCTATACCCCATATTATGATATGCATTTCATAAGTTCAAAATAATTATACCGTAAAAACAATTACTTTTATTTGTATAAAGCTCTCCCATCCACCTAACAGAACACCTTAAATATTAATGTTTATAAAGGGATATTTTAATCTATTTCTTTATAATTAAATTATAATACTATCCAGTGCTGTAAATTTTTTATATCTAGGATCCCATAGACAGAATTTTTTGAAGCATGCCAGAACTACTTTTTTATTTCTCCGATGACTTCATTGACATATTGTTTACATGACGTCATATTGTGCAGAAAATTTGCAGCTGTGTTTCGCTTTTAGATTAATGCGCCATTATTTGTTTCAATGCGCTAGTTTTTTGTTTCATGTGTATAATTTAATAAAAGATTACATGAATGTTATGAATATTGAACTTATTTTTGAATTTAATTATAAGGAATGATTGTAATTTTTTTCTATCTATGGGGGTCATAGATAAAATTAATTGGTGCACACGTATGCATAAACCGCTTCATGGTTTTATGCCATGTGCACAAAATAATTGTATCTGTGACCCCATAGATAGAAAAAAATTACAATCATTCCTTAAATAAACTTGTTTTAAAGAGTATGGTTGTAGACACTGTGACAGCATACACCCTTGAGCTGTAAAATGATATAATTTCTATATAATCCTGTCAGTCTCATTAAATCAGTATTTTTGCCTCCATATATAAAATGTCAGGCAAATAAAATGTTTACATCATACAGATTATATATATATATACTCTCTGAAGTTAAATTGTAACAAGTACTATCAAAGATGAAGATTATCAAAGGCCCAGCAGCCAATGACTACTAAAAACCAGAGGCTCAGTGTGGCTGAGCCTGTATCGCTCACCTGACTAAAATGCTTTTAAAGCAAATTTGTATTCCAGTGATGAAAAAATGCACTGTTTATATCAGACAGAATGGCTAAGGAAATCACTGTAGAACTATATGTACCATTCACAGTTTTTTTTCAATCTGATTAAAATCACATCTCTCACTTGCTCCCCCATTTTTGATATAGGCACGGAGTGGGAGATCTGAGGAAACACCGTTTAGGGGCATATGTGAATGAGCCACTGTTGTAACATTTATTGTCCAATGAAATTTCAGCTTCCGAGATTTAAAAAGTGTTTTGCCTTAATTGTAAATGAAACGGGTAATTTGAATTTGTCAATCTAATAAAGGACCTTCCATACATCATTCCCATAAAGTTTGGTTCAATTTGCTTCAGTAGCTTTAGAGGAGATAGCAAATATATGCTATTCCCATAGGGTTAAACTATGTTCTGTGCTGGCAGCCATCTTTTTTGGCAGATCAAAAAAAATTCCACAATCTAAGTAAAGGACCTTTTATACATCATTCCTGTAAAGTTTGATTCAATTTGCTTTAGTAGCTTCAAAAGAAATAATAGCAAATATATGCTTTTCCCATAGGGTCCAATGTGAAACAATGTTCTCCACTGGCAGCCATGTTTTATGGCAGATCAGGAAAATTTTGGCAATCTATGTAAAGGACCTTCTATACATCATTCCTGTAAAGTTTGGTTCAATTTGCTTCAGTCATTTCTGAGGACATAGTCAAAAATGTGTTTTTCCTATAAAGTCCAACTATCTTTTGCGCTGACAGCCATGTTTTTTTGGCAGATCAGAAAAATTTTGGCAATCTATGTAAAGGACCTTTTATACATCATTCCTGTAAAGTTTGGTTCAATTTGCTTCACTAGCTTCAGAGGAGATAGCATATATATGCTTTTCCCATAGGGTCCAATGTGAAACTATGTTCTCCGCTGGCGGCCATGTTTTTTGGCGGATCAGAAAAATTTTGACAATCTATGTAAAGGACCTTCTATACATCATTCCTGTAAAGTTTGGTTCAATTTGCTTTGGTCATTTCTGAGGACATAGTCAAAAATGCATTTTTCCCATAGGGTCCAATGTTAAACTATCTTCTGCCCTGGCGGCCATGTTTTTCAGCGGATCAGAAAAATTTTGGCAATCTAAGTAAAGGACCTCCTATACATCATTCCTGTAAAGTTTGGTTAAATTTGCTTCAGTCATTTCTGAGGACATAGTCAAAAATGTGTTTTTCCCATAGGGTCCAATGTTAAACTACCTTTTGCGCTGGCAGCCATGTTTTTTGGCCAATCAGGAAAATTTTGGCAATCTATGTAAAGGACCTTCTATACATCATTTCTGTAAAGTTTGGTTCAATTTGCTTCTAAAGCTTCAGAGGAAATAGCATATATATGCTTTTCCCATAGGGTCCAATGTTAAACTATCTTCTGCGCTGGCGGCCATGTTTTTTGGTGGATCAGAAAAATTTTGGCAATCTGAGTAAAGGACCTTCTATACATCATTTCTGTAAAGTTTGGTTAAATTTGCTTCAGTCATTTCTGAGGAGATAGCCAAAATGCGTTTTTCCCATAGGGTCCCATGTTAAACTACCTTTTGCTCTGGCAGCCATGTTTTTTGGCCAATCAGAAAAAATTTGGCAATCTATGTAAAGGTCCTCCAATACATCATTCCACTAAAGTTTGGTTAAGTTTGCTTCAATAGTTTCAGAGGAGATAGCCAAAATGTGTTTTTCCCATAGGGTCCAATGTTAAACTATGTTCCCCGCTGGCAGCCATATTTTTAGGCGGATCAGAAAAATTTCGGCAATCTTTGCAAAAGACCTTCCATACATTATTCCTGTAAAGTGTAATTGAATTCGCTTCTGTCATTTCAGAGGAGATAGCCAAAATGTGTGTTTCCCCATAGGGCCCAATGTTAAACTTTGTTTGGCCCTGGCGGCCATTTTTTTTGGCGGATCAGAAAAATTTGGGCAATCTTAGTAAATGGCTTTGCATACATTATTCCTGTAAAGTTTGGTTCAAATTGGCTCAGCGGTTTCAAAGAAGATAGCAAATATATGTTTTTCCCATAGGGTCTAATGTTAAACTATCTTCTGTGCTGGCGGCCATGTTTTTTGACAGATCAGAAAAATTTTGGCAATCTAAGTAAAGGACCTTCCATACATCATTCCTGTGAAGTTTGGTTAAATTTGCTTCAGTCATTTCTGAGGACATAGTCAAAAATGTGTTTTTCCCATAGGGTCCAATGTTAAACTACCTTTTGCGCTGGCAGCCATGTTTTTGGCGGATCAAAAAAATTTCGGCAATCTAAGTAAAGGACCTTCCATACATCATTCCTGTAAAGTTTGGTTAAAATTGGTTCAGGGGTTTCAGAGGAGATAGCCAAAATGTGAAAAGTTTACAGACGGACTGACAGACTGACAGACTGACAGACTGACGGACAGACAGACTGACGGACGGACTGACTGACTGACGGACGCCGAGTGATGGCAAAAGCTCACATGGCCTTTAGGCCAGGTGAGCTAATAAGGTGTTTGACTGATTAATCAATTTAGTCGATATCTTATCGTTCAAGCGTCCAATTAGCGATAATCGAGTCTAAAATCTAATAATCGATCGATTTCGATTATTTACTGAAGTTCGTTTATGGAACGTCTCTTATAACATAAGTATGAAATTGTAGCTGAAATAAGTGTACTTGGAAAAGAAAACTAACACAAATGTAAGGAAGAGTAAATGATCAGAAAAATGGAGGATATTTTAAGTCTTAACTGAGATGCAAATATCTTGCAGATATTATCAAGACTAAAAATTAGAATTTAATCTAATTTGCTTTGTAATTTCCGATTATAATCGGAAAATCGATCGAAATCATCTTCCAATCATAACCGATTAACCGATTTTGAAAATGCAACAGATTCCTATCACTAATGTATACTATGAACAGTAAAACCTCATCATAATACCCTCGATAACTCTGCCACTCCACTTATCATCACACTATTTTGAAAAGTCTGGAGGTCTCATTCTTTTATTATGTTTTTTGCTTCTATTTTTCTTTTTTAGCTTTCCATGATTTATTGCAAAACCCCTTTACAAAGCCAAAATTTGCTTGAACAAATAAATGAAAGCAATGAATCTATGTTTAAGTGCAAACTAGTATTCATCGAATAACACTGCATTGCATTTTATCTCACAAGATTTAAGACAATCAAGGTGCCCAATTAGTTAGGACACATGTCTTTTAAACCAAGGCATTTGCAACATGCGAGAAAGATTTTTCTGCATTCAGTTTTTTTAAAAGTTGGTTATGTATTAGTAATAATTAATTGATGGGGTGTGGTTAGAATGTGGATGGTGGTTTTGTACAATAATATGGTTCACTGCATTGGTATTCAAGATTGAATTGTAAAAAGGTTAAACCCCTATATAATCCTTTGTAAAAGGGATATTGTGGGTTAGTGGGGATAATCTTCCAGTGTTCATTCAACATTAAAAAGGTAAAACAATTTAGTTTCTATATAATCCTGTCAGTCTCATTAAATCAGAATTTTTGCCTCCATATATAAAATGTCAGGCAAATAAAATGTTTACATCATTCAGGATTATATATGTGTACTCTATAATGTTACATTATAATAATTTAAGTCAATTTTGTTCCAAGCATTTTGATTGGTCAGATCTTTCCTGTTATTTTTGTATGAATAGATTGGCTCTCGGTGATGTCATGTTATAAGGTTGATGCACAGAGACATTTAGATTCCTAGAGTACTGTGATGCTATTACTTCTCTTGCTATATTTGTATTGATGTTTAATTGTTGATTTGTTGATAACAAAATTTATATTTGTATTATAAGAAATGATTTTTTTAATAATTGCGACCTATGAATTATAAAATATCTTGTGAAGGTGTATAATTTCACTCCTAAATCTGATTTTTATTCAAGTTATCTAGATGTCCAGGTTAAGGTGTTACCACTTTTGGAACAATCTGTAGTATTCAAGACAATGGTAGAAGTTTAGTCTAGTAAAATGTCTGTTTCCGCTAACACTCTTACATTGAGATCAGTATGTAGGCATTTTTTTTTAAATTTTCTCTATAGCGACCATATTGGGAAAGGATGCCAAATACAACAGTGCTTGTCAAAATAAAATCTTTAGGGTATGGTAGACATCAAAAATTATGTTGTCAGATTAGCAGACACAATTATTCTTAGGTCCTAATTTTTGTATGTTTTATTTGTATGACTTTAAACCACCTTGTACAATTTTGATGAACTCCTGTCAGTCTCATTAAATCAGTGTTTTTGCCTCCATTTATAAAATGTCAGGCAAAGAAAATGTTTACATCATTCAGGATTCAACAACTTGATTAAATTGAGTCATACAGTATCTTCTTAAAAATTATGGAGCCCAAAGCTAAGAAATGGTTTGTTCATTAAACAAGGGTTAGGATTGACTTGAGAAAAAGTTGTTAGTGAAGTTAGTTTTGTACATGTAAAACAATCAGTTTTTTGGTAACTAGACATATTTTCATTAACCTCTGTTCATTTCCATTTATATCTGTCTGTTTATCTACTTATCTATTATACATGTATATCTTCCATGTTTTTGGATGAATTTTAATCAAACTTAGCACAACTATAAACCATCATGAATGAGACAATGTCCAACATATTTATGTGTAGATCAAAGGCAATTGTCAAATCTAAATTGGGGGTATTTGGCCCTCATAAGACAGTTCTAGTTTTGTTCAGATTTCATCTATTGACACCAATATTTCAGTCTTTTTACAAGAACAATGGCCAAAAAAATATATAAACTAAAGTCGGCCTATACCAAAGAGGACCTCTCTTACCACTTGGAACACTAAAATACTCCTTGCAGTTAACACAATTCACTTTCATTTCATCTAAGCATTAAAGCATCTAACAAACTATTTATTTCTTCGGTGAATCGCTCTCAGATTTTTCAAGCCCTAGGCCAATACTTCCAGGGAAATCACTTCCCTGTTCATAAAAAACAAAATGTATAGCTCCAAACCACTGAAAAAAGTTGTTTTGCTAAACTAAACCTCCTCTTCCATTGACCTTAGACATATTGCTTGAACTATAACTTCTTTGACTTTAGACATTTTGCTTGAACTATAATCCTGTCAGTCTCATTAAATCAGTTTTTAGCCTCCATGTTGACAATGTCACTGTCAGCCAAATATATTTATATGATATCATCACTCAGGATTACATGTAACTACTGAAACATTTTTCATTCTATATTCAACTGTGGCATCAATGGTGGCAGTGGTGGCACAGAATTTGCTTAAGGCTCATGGTGCCTCTCAAAGACATGCAGGGGCCCTACCAATATTGGAGTCCAAAAATATAGGAAATATAGGAATATAGGGTCAAATTATATAGGAGTTTTATAGGAAATTATAGTAGTTTTCACTAAAATTACAGTAATATTTTTAAATAGTTTACACATAAAATATACATCCATGGCCTCCTTTCCTCCCCTTCAGTCATTTCATTTCCTCCTTTTATTAATAAACATAAATTTTATTATTATTTTTTATTATAAAAATATTAGCAACTGCAATGTACACTTACTGCTTTAGAAATACATAAATGTTAGTCTTACTTCAGATATATACTAAATGAGGATGCAATGTCCCTATTCTGACTCCCTGATGCTACCAGTAACAAAAATACAGGAAAATATAGGAAATATAGGAGGTTTTTCAAATTATATAGGAAAATATAGGAATATAGGAGGTTTTTCAAATTACATAGAGAATAATACATGGTGAAATCCATATCATATGCCATATCAGACCGAGAATCCAATATCAGACCGAGGGCTTTAGCCCGAGGTCTGATATTGGTTGAGGTCTGATATGGCATATGATATGGATTTCACCATGTTTTATTCTGTTTATCATATACTTAAACTTTCACCATGTAGAAACAAATACATATAACAGGTACTAAAATGACAAAATTGGCCGAATCGAACTTGCAAGAAAGTTACTTTTGAACTGGTATAACTGTTGTACGGTTTTTTTTTGTTTTTTTTGTTTTTTTGCTACTCTGGTTTTCCCAATCTTTCACGACTGATATGAAATGTCAAATTCCTTGTTCATCTAGTCAGTCATGGATACCAGTAAAGTAAGATATATGATATCAATATAATTTCACATATAGCAACTATACTTCATTACTAACCACCTTGGTGGCTCAGTGGTAGTGTTTGGTTCAAGTATCCATGACTGACTAGATTAACAAGGAAGATTCTTTTCAAACAATATGTTTATTTCTTCTTGGGTGGATCTGCCTGTTTAGTTCTATTTCCTTTCCCCTGTTGTCTGAGACACTTCCGTTTTGACGCTAACACTTCTCTTAAGTGTGAGAATTCTCGGCCTTCCATTATATCTATCACATATTCTTTCTGCTTCAAAGAACGACCGATACTAGTTTGCATAAATTTCATAGTATCAGGCTCGTATTCGCTGCCATCGTTCTTTACAGCCGTCATAAAAAATGATGCTAATGGTGCGCTCAATTCTTCGATTTCCCTGGTTTCATTTCTTGTTGCAAGCCAGGTACGGAATTAGTTTATGTCCGAATTTGTTTTCCTTACTGTGTTGGGGTTTCGCATTTTTTCTATAAATCCATGCGTGCTTCTGTCAGGCGTTTCGCTGTCCATGGTCTGTCGTTCTATTAAGCCGCCCAAATCTAGCAATCTATTTGCGAGAGAATTCATCACTCTCTCGCCCCTTTCATTGTTTACAAACAAACGTCTGCTCGGATTTTCCTCTTCAGCTAGGCGAACCGTTATGAACATTAAGGATGCCGTCCGAGAAGTTTCGAAACGATAAAGTAATTTGTTCCGAGTAGCCGGTCTGATATGCATATCAGACCAGCGGTGATATGGCTTTTCCGACCGGGCACGTGCTGTCGGCGATACGGATCACGTCATTTTAGCCGTATCGGGGTATGCAGAAACTACGTAATTAGTACTAAGTATATGATAAATGTGTATATAGGAAAATATAGGAAATATAGGAGGTTTTTCAAATTACATGTGTATATAGGAAAATATAGGAAATATAGGAGGTTTTTCAAATTACATGTGTATATAGGAAAATATAGGAAATATAGGAGGTTTTTCAAATTACATGTGTATATAGGAAAATAGGAAATATAGGAGGTTTTTCAAATTACATGTGTATATAGGAAAATATAGGAAATATAGGAGGTTTTTCAAATTACATGTGTATATAGGAAAATATAGGAAATATAGGAGGTTTTTCAAATTACATGTGTATATAGGAAAATATAGGAAATATAGGAGGTTTTTCAAATTACATGTGTATATAGGAAAATATAGGAAATATAGGAGGTTTTTCAAATTATATAGAAAATATAGGAAAGGGTCAAAATTATAAGAAATACAGGAAAATATAGGAATGGTAGGTCCCCTGCAATAGTGAAGTCTACAGAATTTGCTTAAGGATTAAGGTGCCTCTCACTGCCATGTTTACTTCATCATCCCATTAATTTTTACCTAAAAACTCAAATTTGATGGTATTTAACTATGGCAGTGTTTACACTAAAAGTGATGTCCTTTGTAACATATTACATATGCCGGAAGAGAAAGAAGTATCCACAGAAGAAAAACTTTTTTTAAAAACCAGAAAAAATGGAATTAAATAAACATGGAATTCAAACCTAGGCTGTGAGAGGCACTGTTCTATAAACCAAAAGCACTGCCTAAGCAGGCGCTTAAAAATTTAACTTAAATCCTAAATGTTAAGTTATTCATATACATGTATTATGTAATTTTCGATCCAATAAAGTATAAAATATCAGTTTTATACAGAAAGAAGTACATGAATTACTCTGAAATTGATTTACCAAAGGTAATTTGCATATTGGTTTAAAGTAAATGATTCAAGTGTTTTCAAATAAGGTTTTCAAAAATGTGTTAAGAACCTAATAAATCCTGTCAGTCTCATTAAATCAGAATTTTTGCCTCCATTTATTAAATGTCAGGCAAATAAAATGTTTACATCATACAGGATTCATTGATTTCTGTGTTAATTTACTCTCAAATTGTGAACAGGAGGTATTTTTCACTGGACTTGACTGGACTGAAGGAGAGGAATGTAGTGAAGTGGAGTGGCATGGAATGGAAAGCACCATGGCTGGAGTGGAGTGGAAAGGCCTGTTGTGGAGTATGGTATTTTACACTACAGTCAAGAGTACCATATTTCACAAATATTAAGGCTGCAGAGTCAGTTTAGAACAATAGAGGAAATGTGAGTACCTGGAGAAAATTACCAATATTTAGCAAGCAAACCAACAAATTCTCACACTAAGATCTGCATGAGTGGGATTACAACCCCGACGGTCAGCGATACTGTGATACATAGAAATTAGATCAATTGGCCACCACTTGTTCTCAGTATTACCGGTAATTATAATGTGATTGAATGAACTCAGTGTGACCAAATTTGAATCCTAGGGACAGTCACTGCTATCAAGTTGCTTCAAAATTTGATATTAATCAACATTCATTTCCATTATACGTATTCCTTCATTTAGTTTATAAATTATCTGTCTGTGTAAAATCATGTCCAACCCATATCCCATAGTTTTGATTTAACAGAGTTTTTAATCCCAGTCAAGAATATTTCACTTACCGTATATGTCACCAGCTATAGGTGAAGTGACAAAAAATTTAACCTTTGCAGTACACTCAGAGCAATGTGCAGTTAGGGTTCTTTAATGTGTCACACACACCCTGACACAATACATGTTTTAAAGGTCTCTTTCAAGAGACCTTGTGGCTTTCATTTTTAAATGTCGAGTGCTTGACCAAAGAATAGTCACTTCCTGTTTTCAAGCATGGGGTTTGTACTCTTAACTCTAGAATGTTGTTCTATCACTTACCATCATGAACTTATCAATTCTCCATCTATCAATACTGCTCCATTCTCTGGCTTCTGTCTGGAAAAATGTCTGTATAAAGAGAAATTTGGTCTCAATCTGGCTAAATACATGGACCAGTTGTGAAATGTTTTCTGCAAGCTCTTCCTACAACAGAATAATTAGTAACTTTTAGGTTGGAAAAACTGAAATAACAAGCAAATTCAGTGAATTAGCATCCCCCACCAGCATGTTATTTTTAAGTGATTTGCACTTATGTTCAAAGGGCCATAACTCCAAGGAAAAAGAGCAAACCAACTCGGGTTAACAATATGCACATCTCCAATCAATGTTGATGTTTTGCAAGAAGTTTCATGAAATAGTGCCTCATAGTTTTGGAGAATTTGCACAGACAAGAATTCTGGCCCGACGGAAGGATGGAAACTTGAATTTAATACCCCCCTCTTTCTTCAAAAGGCAGGGGATAATAAATGACTGATTGATTGTGGTATATACATACCTGTAGCAAAGGTTTATCCTGCATCCACATACAATAATGGAGACCTTTCCATATCTTCAACAGCTCAACTTCTGTAAAACTTCCTACAGTAAATAATAAAAGTTATACAGTAATATCACCAACACACTTAAACCGAATAGATGGATAGCATGAAGTCAAATATTAGGTCCCACCGCTTCTCTATATAAGTTTATATATAACAAAGTCGCTTTAGATTGAAGTTAAAGATAAGAGTCCTAGGGGTTCGTTATAAACATGTTTTAATGTAATTGAAATGATATGCCATTTCAAAAGTGCCCCCCCCCCCTCAAAACCCCCAATTTGGAAATCTAAGTTTTCCCAACCATATACATGATCAATATATAAATAACCCATAACCCATCTATTCCACTCAATGACTGTTCCTGTGAAGTTTCTTAAAGATTTGTGATCACTGTGGTTACTCAGTTGTAAAGTGCTCACGCTATAAGTTGGAGGTTGTGGGTTCAAATCCCGGCAGTGTCTGACCTAAGACTCGAAAGTGGGTAGTGACTGTTCTTTCACCAAGCACTCAGCATTATAAAATAAAAGTCATTATTCTTTCAGATGGAAAATTAAAATAAACGAGGTACCATGTCACGGTGAGCTTGACACGCTAAAGAACCCTGTTACATAATGCCATCAGGGCAACGCACAGGCAAAAATTCTGCACTTTCGCCTATAGTCAGGGCTCTACAATGCGAGTAAAACACTCGCATATGCGAGTAATTATTTGTAAATGCGAGTGGATATGTCAAATTCACTCGCCCATGTGCGAGTAGAAAGTCAAATCCGGATATTTCCTTTCCGTTTTCGACAATGAAATTACTCTCATCAAGCAACATCTTTAAAGCGCTTAAATTCATACAGCTGCAATCCGTTAATTTGTTAAGCGTTTATGTGATCACGTTCTCAAGTGCCGATTTCATCGCTGAGTTGTAAACAAAATTGGCAGATATATTTGTTTTTTAAGGCACGAGTACAAATAAAAATTAGAATAAATGACCAGGAAGAAACGGCCTCGTATTTGACTCAGTTCCAGGGATACCTTGATGGAAAAACAAACGTAATCCTTTATAACGATGAAGGAAATCCGATTCCCAAGTTTGCCGGGAAAAAAGAGTTTTAAACCGGGGAAAAAAACTTTAAAAGATGTATCTGAAATTTTACATTTGGTGGGTGTATCTAGCTACACAGGAGATATTTACATTTTTGGAGCAACTCCCCTCGCACCTCTGATTTAAGTACATGTGTTTGAAATTAATTTGCCGGTTTTTAAAGTTTTTTCTTTCAGCGGCTTTTAGACATGCGCCGCAATTTTTGTGTTTGATGCCACAATAAAAGTAAATTGAATAAAAAATGTTGAGTCCAACTGCTTTGTCTGCATCTTTAAAATTAAGCAGTAATTAGAAATGTTTCCAGTGTAATTGAATCCAAATTAAATTTATATTTATAAAAGAAATATGTGGCGAGTAAGATTTTTGCTCTGGCTTGTAAACATCTCAGGTTTACTAGCCAGGAGGCTAGTGAAAAAAATTGCAATCGTAGAGCCCTGATAGTTGGTGACATCTCGATATAAGTGAAATTAAATCTTGACTGGGAGGTTAAATACCATTACTCAACTCAAAAAGATCTGTTATAAGATAGTTTTTTAGAAAAGTGGCAGATAAAATCATTGAAATGTTGTTGGAAGAAATGGTGTACACTATATCATGTCCTCCACTTTGTTACATATCTTATGGTTTGTACTTTGGTGATCATTTAATGGGACAAAATGCATATGTTACAACATTTTATGACATGAAAGAAAATTTATTTTTCATTCATATCTAAAATCTTGGTAAACACGTGCTAAGACTCAGATGAATCAAACAGAAGTACCATATATCTCTTGCAACACCACCACCCCCGACAGAAAAGTAACAGATACGACGGAAATTTTACATCATGTCACAGAGGGTCAGTCACTGGCACTTGTTTCTATCATTTATGAAGAATGGTATACATATATTGGTATTAAATTTCGACCATTAAATTTACAGTTTGGTCAGTGTGTTTATGTTGGGGAGGAGTTATCGTCGATAATTTGAAATATTTTTGTCAAGGCAAAAATTCAGACCTTTTCCGTTGAGCCATTTCCTAAGTTTCTTTATCGCGCGGTCTCGTGTCGGCTTGTCGTTGGCTGCTAATCTTTGTGCAAAGTGAATTTCAGCACTTGTTTCAGCCATCGCCACATGTGTCTGTGTGTTTCCGGTATTCAATTATAATCGGGTTCTCATTACTTGCCGGTACTCTCGCTTTATGAGTTGATCCTCATAGTAGACAAAGTGTGACAGGAAACCAGATACTACGCTGAAAGTAATTAGAAACCGAAAAACGATTTTGAAATCCGGAACGCCACGCCACAATTTTTTGTGAGTACTAACAACAGGGACATTGTTTTAACTTTTTAATTAATAAATCATACAATTAAAAAGCTATGACTGTTTATCTTGGGTGACACTTAAACAGTAATAGATCGTGTTTCCATGTCTGTTATTTGATGATTTTTTTTACTGTAGGTATTCAGTGGAGCTTACGGTATTTTATTCCACTTAAACTGAGAAAATTCATTGGTCTTAATTTGATCTGACTTCATAAGTCGATCTAGGTAACTTGTACAGAAAAATATTTTTTTTTTGGGTAAGTTTGTGTTTTTCGGGGGAGGGGTGGGGGTGAATAAATTAAAATATGACTATTTTTTTTACTAGTAAATAAAATCAAAAGTCTAGGCCCCTGTTCCACAATCATTTCTTAACCATATAAAACCCATATTAAACCCATATATGTCTCTGCTTTATTTAGTTTGTTGTTTGTTTGATTTTTTCTCTTTTTTTTAACTGCTAACAGGTAATGTAAGGTCCCCTGATTACCTGGTTAAATAGTTTAAAAAGATGATAATAATTATAATCAAAATAAAATAAGACCTGGTGCAGCAATTTATACAGAACTGTCATGTGCTACTTTTGAAGTTTTATAAAATAACTCCCATGTGCTACTTTTTAATTTTTATGAAATAACTGTCATGTGCTACTTTCTCTTAATTTGAATTTTCATAAAATAACTGCCATGTGCTACTTTTGAATTTTTATAAAATAACTGTCATGTGCTACTTTTGAATTTTTATAAAATAACTGCCATGTGCTACTTTTTAATTTTAATAAAATAACTGTCATGTGCTACTTTTTAATTTTAATAAAATAACTGTCATGTGCTACTTTCTCTAAATTTGATTTTTCATAAAATAACTGCCATGTGATACTTTCTCTAAATTTGAATTTTCATAAAATAACTGTCATCTGCTACTTTTGAATTTTTATAAAACAACTGCCATGTGCTACTTTTGAATTTTTATAAAACAACTGTCATGTGCTACTTTTGAATTTTTATAAAACAACTGCCATGTGCTACTTTTGAATTTTTATAAAATAATTGTCATGTGCTACTTTTGAATTTTATAAAATAATTGTCATGTGCTACTTTTGAATGCGTAATTTTATGAAAATTCAAAAGTAGCACATCACAAAACAATTAAAACAAGCATCCAGTCGACATTGCAAAAGACTATACTAGAACTGTTTATTGTAGACGGGTAGACCATACATAGATATTGACTGGTCGCGGGATATCAGGATATTGGAGCATTACAGAATACTTATTTCTGATTATTGCAACCGTGATGGCGCTATTAGAGTTATGAAATCAGGAATCATAACACTTTAACATAAAAGACAGCTAGTTCTAACAGGGACATGTAAAACCCTGTCTTTGCCAAGTTAGTTCTATTGAAATTATAAAATAATAATTTTTGAACTTATTCTAATTCTACGCTGCTACTAAACTTATGAAATCGTAAATGACAGCTAGTTATATTAAATTATTAAATCATAACTTGAAATGATTGAAACAGCCAAACAAGAAGATTATAAATACAATAAATGGAAAGGCTTCATGGTTAGGGAATCTCTACTAAAATTTTATTTTTCAACTAAAACCGAAGCCTAAAAATGACGGAAACAAGCCATTTTGAACATTTTTGTGAGAAAAAAACTCAAATATTTCATTTAGAATTTAATGCGTGGAGGTACAAAAAGAAGTCTTACACAATAAATATAACTACACAATTTTATATTTGCCATTAAGTTAACATGCTTCTTAAAGAGGCATGGCGGGTTTGATAGGCGCTTTTCACATTGCACCTTGCTTGAATGGATGAATGACGTAACGGTTTATTTATAAACACCTGAGGATTTCGAGTTCTATTATTAGACCAGGTCTATGAAAAACAAGCGCTTCGTGTGTGTAAACTTGTTTTTCCTTGAAGAGCCGTAGATATTGAACAAACCTTTACATCCATAATCTTCATTCTTCATCTTTATACAATAAACAGAAAAACTTGAACAATAGAGTATTAACTTACATCACGCTTCGCTAAGAATTCACGGGTGACGTTGTTAAGTGTATAAAAATGTATCCTGGCTTGATTTGCTAGTAGTGTTTTGAAAGAAGATAACGCTAATTTTTAAAAACTAATATTTGTAAAGGAAAATTTTTACAATAGTATTTTATAAAGATAAAAATAAAAAAAAAATAAGAAGAATAAATAAAAGGATAAACCGGATGGGATTCGAACCCATGCCGTACAGGTTGCAAAGCATCCTCGCTATCCACTGAGCTAACCACAACAGTTAGTGCCAGCCGTGTTAAAATGCAACATCACTTATATGTGCAGTGGTCAGATTTAATTTTCCCTAATTTTCAAAAATTGACCATTTTCTCCTAAGAGGACCAATTTTTTGAAAACTCGTAATGATTGCATTTTGAAAATATTTTCAGAAACAATAACGTAAAAAATGGTCTTCCGAGGAGAACACTTTGATAATAATTATCAAAGACGGGAAAACCCCCTCATTTTTCATATTTTAGCATAAATGAGCACAAAGATGAGCTTATTAAGAAAAATACCAATAAAATATACCTTTGTATGAGCCAAAATCTGAAAGTCCACATAGAATACTGCTGCTTTATTATTTAAGTGCAAGAATATTTAGACTTTTATTTTTCAAAAACCAAAACGGTCCATTTAGGACAAAATCTCATCAAACCCGCCATACCTCTTTTGAAATTCCTAAAAAAAATAAATAAATGAAAAAAATATTAATAAAAAAATAAAATAAAAATAAAGTTTATTTTAAAAAAAAACCCTAAGTAGCGCTTGGTCGTCCTTTGGTCTGTCCCGAGCCATTAGGCCCAGCAGGCCGGAGCTTATCCCGGTTTCGGTGGCGTTAAGCGACTGAGAATACAAGACTCTCCCCTGAATGGGACGCCGGTCCATCGCAGGGTTAACCCCCAGCATTTTGCTGGTACTCATTTATTTTTCAGCTGAGTGAACTGGAGCAACGTGAAATTAAGTGTCTTGCTCAAGGACACAACACATCGCCCGGTCCAGGGATCGAACCCACGACCTTCGAATCATGAGTCCAACGCCTTAACCACTTCCACGCTTCCACCGTCCTTTGGTGGATTTGTAAAAATACAGTTTTGGACTTTCTATTTTTCTCATTCAAGTTGTTAATTTCAACATTTTTAAAATATTCGGATTTACAAAATTTTGGTCCGAGCACTGCTGAGTGAGGAACGGCTGTTTTAGTGCTATGAAATTAAAACAGGTTTTATTAATATTACGCACGTGTCGTCGTGTAATTAGCTAAAACAGGACACGTCAAATGTATACCCTTCCGGAGAACTCGACCTCACGCCCCTGCCGGTGGGAGTCACTCGAGTCCTGTTCAGACCATATGTGGGGAAGTGAATTTTCCTTGTCGTCGGCCTTTACTGGTTCACCCGGTGTCAGTATAATGTGACTGGTGGGGGTTGGTACGTTTGTCTGCGGAGTACTGACTCGGTGAGCTAGCACCTTAAAGTCGCCCCGAGTACGCGCTTGTACAAGGCAGACAATACAACACACTGGCACTTCGCAATTATACACGAACTAATAAATTAATCCATAAAGATTATAAAATTGTTTATTTTTCCGCGATTACGGGTAATGGAATAGCTGAAAAATTGCTGATGCGAGGTTAAGCAACATTCAACCAACCAAGCTGGTGGAAGTCACGCCCATGCTGTATGACAGAGACACTATTGGACCCGTAGTTTAAATGATTGACAATCGTATTCATTCAGAAGATGAAACATTGTAAAAAGTGTACATTGTATCCGGTCTGATGAAATTGACGTTCCATTTATGTACTAAGCCAATCAGAGTTAAGATAATTTGGGAGATTGACAGCCACAGAACTCGTGGGAAAATTTTGAAGCAACAACCCAGTTAGCAGACGTTCTGCTTTATGTCGATTTAGCAGTTTGGTATGTGCTGGTACCGAAAATGAAAATATTGTTTTTTAATGGACAGAGCATTTTAAAAACAGTCGTCTTGCGCTGTAAAAGAAAAAAAAAACTGGTATAATATGTAGTCCAGGACGGTTTTAATGTTCACACATATTACATGGATGATGGAAAATTTGATATATATTCAAAGGATTACTCGGCGATGTTAAAATGAAAGAAAATGTGCAAATTTTTGACACGCTTATAGATGCTAAAACTGGACAAGATAGCGGTTTGGTAAACATATGATCGAAAACGTGTTTAAGTTAGTGCATAAACCCTGTTGCTGCGAAATTTGGACTCGCTTGTAGATGCTAAAATAGGACAGCGGTTTGGTAAATATATGGTCGAAAATGGCCTTAAATAACTTGTTTAAGTTAGTGCGTACACCCCCGTGACTGATGTTACCACCACCACCACGCGTTGATTTATCACGTCAAATGTATTGATCATTGTTTATATTATTGCACGACGTTGTATTATTTAGCAAGTGCGTACACCTCCGTGATTGATTTGTAAACCACATGTCCACATCCCACTTCGAACGTATCTATTTCGGACTATGGATTATAATTATAAACACATATTCTAAGTAAAGGATGTTTAATGGACTATCTACAACGATTTAGATATTTGGTAAGTGGCACTTTATTTATTTATTTATTTATTTATTTATTTTTGAAAAATAGCATAAGTATATGATTTAGAGTACAAGTCCTATATTGGAACTGCGATTATATCGATGCAGCGTAAGAATTGATATTGAAACATATCAAAGATACAGTACAGACCTGTCCAAAGTTTAACACTTGAGTGCCAAATTGGCATCTTATCTCGGGATCCTCGTTAGCTATATCTCGGCAGATACATGTCTATCTTTAGACAGGCCACTCGTTAGCTTTTTCAGCCACTAGACCTCTCATCAGCTTTTAAACCACTGCTTCAGTCCTTGGGAGTTGTCGTTAGCTGTTTAAATATGATAATCATATTTTTGAAGCGATTGAACAGGAATAATCATTTAATACAAGATAAAGAGTGTATATAACATAACCTTGTAGTTTTAAATGGCCTACGCATTAATGTATACAACAAATCTATTTTAATGTTGTGGCAGTTGTAACAAAAAAAGCGTGACACGGCGTGATTATATAGTGCGTCAAGTTTGACCTGGCTGTTTGTCAGATTTATTAAAATATTCGCCTGTAACATGTATTGTGTCCTTTTTTTATTGCAAATAAAACCATAAACATGATACAGTTTTCTCAGAGTATATAGCTTTTATATGATTTCTATATAAAATGTAAAAATAAATATCAGAACACAGTAATATACAATAGTGTTTTATCAGCACTTCAAACTTGAATTATAGCTTAAAATCTAGCTTTTAACCCATATTTTGCCACAATTCAATTTAAAATGTTTAATAAAATGTAGTAAACTTTGTAAGAGAAACATTGTTAATACATTATTTGTCTTAAAATACATTTTGATTCAGATTGTGCATATACTTTCTGAAAAAAAAAACCAATCCATGTTCTATACATTTTCAAAAATGAGATATGGGTTCAAGCTTTAACCAACATTATTTAGGCTCAAATCAGAAGAATAATATAATATAATTTTTGTACAAAAATTTACAAAGTGGGGTCAAACTTTCCAATTTAAAACAACCAACTTTTAAATTTCACAAAGGGAGATAATTCTGTCAGATGGGACATATTAGATAGATCAAATACATACAATAAAAGTTAATTTAATTATTACTGTTTTATTACAGATACTACACATTATTTTTTTTAATTTGTGTACTGTTAAAATAATTGACTGAAATTGACAGCCTGTCAATTTCATCTTGACACTTCCTCTGCAGGTGTTCAGATATTGATTTTTTATTAAATTGTGAAAATCAAGCAACACAACATCCTTTTTCCACCCAATACTGTATTGCATCATATGTATTTATAATTATCCAAAACATCAGTATTTGTCCTCACTTACAAAAATGCCTACTAAAGGTTATAGATGCTGTGTTTGTTAAGAAAAGATGTCTAAAATCTCAAACAAGGAGATTTAGTATAGATAACGAGGCATTCTGCGGGTTCTTTCAGTAAAAAATTTACAAACAATTTACTAAAAATGTCTGATACAGTGTAAAGGTTAATATTATTGAGAACTATTTAGTTTCAAATATATTCTGATCTTTGAAAATATTGCATGATTATCAGAGTATAAAGAGTTGAGTTGAGTAACTGTGTTTCATGTCCCAGTCAAGAATATTTTACTTATATTGAGATGTTGCCAGCTAATCCAGCTATAGGCAAATGTGCAGAACTTTTGCCTGTGCATTGCGCTCACGGCATTATACAGCAGGGTTCTTTAGTGTGCCAAGCCCACTGTGACACAGGACCTGGTTTACTTTAAGTTCCCATCTGAAAGAACCGTGACTTTCATTTTGAATCCTGAGTGCTCAGCAAAAGAACAGTCACTACTCGCTTTCTAATCTTTGGTCAGACCCGACTGGGGATCAAACCCATGACCTCCCATTTACGGAGAGAGCACTCTACCAACTGAGCTACCGCAGTGGTCTCAGATCATAAAGACATTTAAAACATGTTTGTACTTACAGTAGATGTATTGGTATGACATTTGATGCATTGTTGCAAATTGATTTCAGATTGATATAAAGGAAATATATTTTGTAAACTTTCAAAAAAAAGAATAAAATAAATCTGATAAAATGTGTGACAAAGGTAGTAACATGATTTTTGATTGGTTTTGTATGTACACTGAATGAGCTATCCCCCTTTTCCAAATTGACATTAGTTGACCAGTCTTCTCTTTAGATGATGCAAATTTTGTTTCAAACAAATGATCATTATCAATTTCAGATTTCTAACTCAAAGTCCAATAGAGATGTGTCATATTTACTAAAACACTAAAATATTATGTAGTCGTGGATCTTTTTTTTTTTTAACTTTTCATTTGAAAATCCAGTAAAATCACTTGAGATCAATATTTTTTGCAATTTGAAAATATTTTTTATGTTTTATACACCTGCTTTTATTTTAACTGGAGATTAATGTTACACATCTAAAATCTCTGCAAAAATGAATTAAAATGCATAAATACACAGGAAACAACTGAAAATAGTTGGTTGACCCTTATGACCTTTGACCACAGTTCAAGGTCATTATAGAGGTCAGACAGGTAAATGACCTCCATTTTCAAATATGTTATATATTCATGTATTAATGTACCAAATACTATATATTTCTGCTAATTTGCTATTTTGAACCCCTTATCATACATAGTCCTTTTCTGAGATGATTTTCATCTCCTGCCATACTAGAACTGTGAAAAGATCATTTGTCATTCGGATGAGACTCAAAACTGAGGTTCTGTGTCTCAGTGCATGCTAAAGACTGTGACCTCTGTGGAGATCCAAAAAGAGTAGGCCATCTGTGGCCGCTAAGATCTACAAGCCATTAAAACAAATTGAGCAACATGAAACAAAAATTAAGTCCAACCTGCCTTAAAGGCCACCTCTATATAAGGGCCACCTGCTTATAAAGGCCAGTAGAATTGCATCCCAATTATTCTGTATTCATATTATTTGAACCTGTATATAAAGGGCACCTGCTCATAAAGGCCACTTTTACTGATTCCCTTGGGTGGCCTTTATAGACAGGTTTGACTGTAAACCAAAAAACAAAAGTCAAGGAACAGGTCAATGTTGTTTGCTTATATCAACAAAAGTGTAAATTATCATGATTATGTGCATGCATCAGTTGTTGTAAATCATACAAAAAAAACCCCATAATTCCGTTTACCTTTTTTAGCTCACCTGAGCCAAGTTCTTATGAGTTTACGGTGTTTGTGTATGTGTGTAGGTGTGCAGTGTTAACATCTGTTTTTGACTTCTTCTCAGGAACTACTGGACAGATTTCAATGAAACTTGGGCCAGAAGTATATAGGCCGGCGTCTTTCAGATTTGTTTGCGGTGTTGCCTTTTCTTCCAAAACTATGTCAAGGTGACCAAAGGCAGGGCATACTGGCAAAATGCCAGTGGTTTTCACAAAGTGCGAGTTGAAAATCTACTTACATGCAAAAAAACTGAGTGCCCTTTTTCCATGACAAAAATGCATCTCATTATCAAAAAATATTATTTTGGCCTCCACAAAGTATTCTGACCAATGTCAACAAGTATACATGAAACATATATATATAATAATAGAAACTGCAGAAAACATTTTTAGTGTGAAAAAATGCCAGTTAAAAACCAAGAATGCCAGTAGAAAAATTTTGCACTCGCAAATGTTTGCCAGAGGGGAGAAAAAGTAAATTCTATCCCTGCAAGGGATGCAAAAATATTTAAAATTCTTCTCCGAACCCGTCTATTGGTGAAAAAATCTGATGTAATATTTGGTTTCTTTAAGGTTTTAAGCCTATAGTTTTCATTTTGTGAAATTTGGAGAAAATGGGTTACATGTTTTTGTGTTTAATTATGAAAATTTGTAAAATAGCTTCAAGGTGTTAATACTTGATTATTTTCATAGATAATGATATGGGGTTTTCGATTGTGCCATATTCTTGTAATTACCTTCAAAACAGTGTCAAGGTCATGATCTTATTTTTTACTTTGTGGTTTTATTATATAATTATCTTGAAAAGTATAAACTTTTTGTATAGGCATGTATATTAGAATGTTGTTGGTATTGATGCAACAGCCATTTTGATAATAGATGAAGGTCATTAGTTCAAATGTCAAGCACACAGACACAAAAGAAAACTGAAATGGTTGATTATCTAGAAAACAATAATTAGGTCACCTGACTGAAGGTCATGTGAGATTATGGCATAGTGCAGTGTGTATATGTGCGCATGTCCGTGGGTCGTAACATATATTTTCGACTTCTCTGAAACTGCCAGACAGATTTCAATGAAACTTGGCCAGAAGTATATAATGGCTGGTGCAATTCAGATTTTATTTTGGCATTGCAATGGCTACCATAACTAGGTCAAGGTGACCTAGAGGTCTAAAAATCTTAAAAATATCTTCTTCTCCAAACAGAAAAAAAACTGATGTGATATTTGACTTCTCTAGGGTCTTACGCCTATAGTTTGTTAATTTCCTGAAACTCGAACAAAAAATAGGTCGCACATTTTTTTGCGTTTAAATTTTGAAAAAAAAAAAAAAATATCATAAAATAGCTTCAAATAGTTTTATCTTGACTATTTGAATAAGTAATTACCTATATATCTTGAAACTTATCAACTTTTTGTATAGACATATATATATTAGAATATTTAAAAATCATTTTGACATGCAGATGAAGGTCATGGGTTCAAAGGCCAAGGAAAGAATACTAAAATGGTTAAATATCTTGAAAATTATAAACTTTCTGTAAATGCATGCAATATATATATATATATATATTATGGGTTCAAAGGTCAAGATCACAGATGAAAAGCAAATACCAATATTGTTTATTATCTCGAAAAATATAAATTTTGTGTTTAGGCATGTACATTGGAATATTGTAGGTTTTGATATGACAATATATAGATGAAGGTTATTAGTTCAAAGGTCAAGGTAACAGATGCGGAAGAATAATACTGCAATGGATAGCTATCATTGGGGTTTCAGTTTTTGTTTTTAAAACATTTCAGCTAGCCATTTGTTAGGTGTATCAGGCCAATTGGGACTCTTGTTTGTAAAATAAATTATTTCATCATGTTCATTATTGCAATTTTGAATACTAAATTGAGCATGATTTCCAGCAGGTTTAACAATGGGTAACTGTAAATGATGAATAAGTGTGACTAATAGGTGAGCTCACTGTATGGGGTTTGCAAGGGGGGAACTGTAATAAAACTTCAGGTTCATGATCCCTATCATCATTTCACTTATAAGTTATATCATCCTATGAAAATATAAATGAGAATACAAGCCCAAAACTTTGTTTATGTATTAAAAGATTATATATATATATACAGTTGACTCTTGTTATCTCGAGAGCTTGAGAGGGGGGGGGGCTGGTTCATATTTTTTTCTGACCGGAAGTTACTTCCTATTCACTCCAATGTTTATCATCTCCTTAACTGTTTTATGTGTGGTTTTGTTTATTTAATTTATATCTGTTAGTTTTAGATCTTTCTGTGACATTTTTAATAACAACAAAATAAGTCATACCGTCTGGTCCATATCATGTATATTCCAGTTACACTTCAGATGTATGAGGTGCCGTTTCTATATTTATTCACTATTTTTACATATGCATAATTCATTTATGGATATCCATAATTCATTTATGGATATCCATAAATCGAATTTAACATATGTAAAAATATTTTTAGATATCCAAAAATAATTTTGCATATGCAAAAATTGATTTATGGATATCCATAAATCCAATTTTGCATATGTAAAATGCTGACTATTTTTGCATATCTAAAAATCGATTTGTGGATATCCATAAATCGAATTTTGGATATCCATAATTTGAATTTTGGATATCCATAATTCGATTTTTGCATATGCAAAAATAGTCAGTATTTTTACATATGCAAAAATCGATTTATGGATATCCATAAATCGAGAGTGCAAAATGATTTCTCCCCAAATATACAGTGCGGGACTGTTTACTATTTACGTGGGAAATTGTCAAGTACGCGGAAAAGCTAAGTCAACAGTTGCATTAAAGACAGACATCGTTGTGATTGTCTTAACTTTATCAAAATACGGTTACAGTCGAGATCTTCACTATTGTTACTCCGCTGTATTCTATCAAAGTGTTTGTTCTTTCCATTACTTTCTGTAGCAGCCATGTTGGATTCTAAGACGCGACCTGCGTACCGCGTGGGCACTGAAGGAAACAAAAAATCTTAAAATATACACAAGTTTACATGTTTAACAAATGTCGATGAAAAAACGCATTTATAATCCATATTGTAAAAATATGATTTTTATTTGCGAGAATGAATATTCTTTTTTAATTTATTCAATTGACCAAAAGTATTCACTTCGGGATTGATATATGGGGAGAACTCAGTATTTTGGAATTTCCAAAATTTAATTTTGGATATCCATAAATCGATTTTTGGATATGTAAAAATACTGGCTATTTTTGCATATCCATAAATCGATTTTTGGTATGTAAAAATACTGACTATTTTTGCATATGCAAAAATCAATTTATAGATATCCATAAATCGATTTATGCATATGCAAAATTCGATTTATGCATATGTGAAAATAGCGAATAAATATAGAAACGGCGCCTCATACAGATGTTATAATCTCCCCATACTTCCGGATTTTAAGTATGAGTAGTGATCACATATGGCTTCAACCTTTGGGAGTCATGTTTAGTTTTGCATTAATTAAAACGGTGGCTTTTCATCTGTGTAATTGTTTTATTTTTGCAAGGACAATAATTAACGGAAGCCATGAGGTCAGTTCGAGATACAAATCATGGTTATTTAAGAGAGGAACGTGCCAAGCTCCAGACAGTAGTTAAAATCAAATTTTATCAAAACACGATTTTTTTTACTTTATGAATTCAAAGGATTATTTTCATTGAATTCTCATCCAGGGGACCTAAAATTATAGATATCCAAGTTATCCTAAAATTTGAGATAACCGGAGTTATTTTGGTTAAATAAAGAGAAAAAAAAGGATTATTTTCATTGAATTTTCAACCAGGGGACCTAAATTAGAGATATCCGATTTATTCTAAAATCTGAGATAACCGGAGTTATTTTGGTTAAATAAAGAGGAAAAAAAAAGGATTATTTTCATTGAATTTTCATCCAGGGGACCTAAAATTAGAGATATCCAAGTTATCCTAAAATCTGAGATAACCGGAGTTATTTTGATTAAAATAAAGAGGAAACTCATTCCGGACTTTAAAAAAAGTTTGACCTAATATCCAGAAATTCTGAGATATCCGAGTTCGAGATAATGAGATTCAACTGTATATAACAAAACAATATTTTAAAGGTCAAGGTTGCAGGAACAGTATGTTTCAATATTATGTCTGCTCCATATCTCTTAGCTGCTTCGGATGACTGTCATAAAATTTCAAATGAATAATCTTCAAGGTGCAAAGTGTGTCATGACCTTGAACCAAGGTCTTAACGGAAAGTCAAGGTCAATGGGAAAACATTAAATGTTGAAATGTGGGAGAGGGGGGTGGTGGTGGTGTATTTGAAGTCTCAAGAGACAGTTCTAATTTATGACCTGTTTTCTCAAGAGACGGTTCTAACTCATGACCTGTTTTCAACCTTTTTTTCTGCACTATAATTTATAATTAAGGGATCTCTGTAGCTAAGTGGTCTATATAAATGTTCCCTTAACCAGGGTCAAATCATGCTTGGCAGATCCTTGTGTGACATTGTCATTTTAATTGCTTAATTCTGTCAGTTCTCTCATGGCATTTGATTTTCCAACGTCAGAACACACTTCTTTGATAAATCTTGACTGGTGTAAATTTAAAACACCATTAATATATTACTCCAAACACCATCCAAAAATTTACAAATTTGATATAGGTGAAAGAAGTTTGACTAAAGTGTAGTGAAAAATCTTGACACAGGCGTAAAACACCATTACATTACTCAACCATTCCAGTTCTGACCGTCTCAAAATAAGCGAATTTAGCGGAAAAAAATGTGTAGGAATAAATAACATGATTACGTTGCTCCATCATCCCAGAACTGACCATCTTGTATAAGTTAATAATGTGTTGACTTTTAAATTATTTACTGTGGAGTAATTTTTAGCTCAAATACTCCACTTTATTATTCCAGAACTGAATTTCGATAAATATGAAGTGAAAGAATTTTGACTAGGGCATAAAATGCCATTATACCACTCGGTGTTTACCTCTAACTGAAAAACTTAGGTGGACAAAAGGACCAGCAACTTTGTCAGTCCTTATAAAAAATTTTAGGTCCTGTAAAAACAGGACAAATAAAACTTAATAAAGATTGACAATTAAACATAAATTACAAAACAACTTTTAATTTAATTCAATGACTTTAATCAGTATCTAGTTATCAATATCACTACATACATCTTCAAGATCAGGTGCAGAGTACATGTCTGACACTTACTTGCAGAGTCTACATCTGAATCATAGCCTACATAATTATCTGAATCCGTTTTGTTTACAAGATCACTATCCTCTTCAAGATGAAGTCCAGAGTCTATAGTTAAATTGTTAATGTTATCAAAAGCACTGTCTTGAAGAAAGTTTGTTCTTCTACATCTCGCAGAGGCAGAGTTTCAGTGGTGAATTGCTGACTGAGGATCAAAGTTACAAACATCATTAGACAACAACTAAACTGCCATCAAGTCAGAGAGAACTAACTATTGGACAACCGGTTTCTGTATGAGGATTTTTATAATTTTGTAACAGGAAAGAAAAAAATGCAGGGTCGGACCGGAGATTGAACTGCGGAACCTCCTGCACTATAGGCGAGTGCTCTGCCACTGAGCTACCCAGACCGCTACAATTTTTATGTTACTGAAGCTCCAATCACATTCAGCACTACTTGCTGGAAGAGTCAGTTTCAAGTCAATAACAGCAAGTATGATGGCATGTTTGGAACCATACTGTTGTTGATGAGTTTCCAGTTAAGCTGATCCACCAATACATGACTGAAAAATCATAATAAATTGAATGCATCTGTAGTGATGATGATCATGCTGTATCTACAATACAAGTTACAAACTTGAAGATGATGAACTGACAAAATAATAAATATTCACAATTACACATCATAAAACATGTTTATTAACTTATAAATTTCATTTGTTTGGCAGCTAGTGCTGCTTGTGTAAAATAAGCCAGCACTCAGACTTAATGTTTAATTTATTGTCTTAGTCTATCAAAAAACTTTTTCAAGAAATACTTTTCTGAAAATACAGTATTGTATGAGACAAACAAGTTTTTTTATTGTTTAATTTAATTTTAGTTATGTTAAATTTGCTTTATTTATCTTAAAGGGTTGTCAGAAGGACCAGCATGTTAGCAATGACCTCAGTCCTAACTGTAATTCACAGGCGTCCGGTTGATAGCAATGACCTTGGTCCTAACTGTAATTTACAGCCGTCCTGCTGACAGACTGATGTTAATTTGGAATGCTGATTCCACTCCACTATAACTGACTATCTTGATAAAAGTGAAATAAATTTAAACTTTTACTTAAGTAAATTATCAGAAGTTCATTATTGATTTTCCTTGCCACTTTGGGAAAGGGACCTTTTAGATAAAAGTGGGAAAAATCAATCAACAAAATTCATATTTTGGGAAAAAAGACATTTATTTTGACATCTTTTAATGATAATTATACAGTGTTGTGTGTTTGTAGTTTAATGATCCTTGTTATAAATGTATTATACTGTAACGGAGACAAAAAGTTGGAATAATTTACTTGTAAATTTGTAATATTTACATGAACACACATCACTGTTTGCCTAAATGTGGGTTATAATGTTGTAAATGCTATGCTGAAATAATTATGGGGTTTTTGTAAATTTTCTCCACTTAATTTTTACTTACAAAATATGGAGGGGGGTATACGCTTGTCTTTGACATACTGTCTCGATGAGCTAGCACCTTAAAGTCGCCATAAGTGTGCGCTGGTACAAGGCAGACCATAAAACACACTCACACTTCACATGCATTCGCAAACTTGTTCATAAATAAATCCGTAGAGATTAATAAAGCGAATAGCTGAAAAAATTGCTGATGTGACATTCAACATGCACGTTCTATATGGGTCACTAAGGGGTTGTTTGGCAAAATAAGAGGCCAATATCCCATTTGAGAATGAACAAGATGGGGCTTCCAAACTACAGAAAAATATGCAAAATAGCTCTATATATGCATCTAGAGTTCAGTTTATTATTGTGTAAAGAAAATATTATATTTTTTGTCGTTTTGTGGGGACTTTGGGTTCGATCTCATGTCCCATTTTTATCTTCAAATCAGTTTCTATCCCAGCCGGCATCTTTGTTACTTCACGTTTCGGCCTAAGTTTCGAGGCCAACCCCCGAAGGGGTGACTTTGTAATGTTGACTTCTCTGATGGTTCTAAAATGAAATTAACAATGTAATAAAATATTTGTTCTTTATTTCTAGAGTTCAGTTCACAAAGTCAGAAAATAAAACATTACAAATTACAATATAAAACAAAGCATGAAATATGAAATAACTCCTTTAAATTGACCAATCAGGAATTTTCGCTCGAATTACTTATTTAAATGACTTATTTTAAAAATAAACTTATATTAATTTTTTTATCTTTTGAACTCTAACATTATTAAATCAAAGTTGCTCAATTTGTACTCACCTAAAATGAAATTAACAATCTAATAAAATATTTGTTCTTTATTTCTAGAGTTCAGTTCACAAAGTGACCAATATCTGAAAATCTTGCCAATTGCTCACTTTTGGTTATTTGACTAAAAATCCACTACGACAACATTTTAATTTGACCAATTAAATTTTAAGATTAATTGATTTTAATCATGCCTTTGCTCACATGATCAGGTAAAAGGTCACTCCCTCTACCACTTGACTTATGCAAAACAGGACACGTGAGTTTAGCTAATAACTAAGAACTTGATTAAACATTTTATCTGGAACTTTTTGAGTTAAAACAGATATCAGATATTTTATTTCTATAAGAACATTGACCATGTGTTTCGCAGCACAAATCCGTACTGGAATGCGTTAATTCCGTATTTCCAAATTAAGACGGAAACTCCACAAAAGATTTGTAACATATATGACATTTCTTTGTTTCCAATATTTCAGAACTTATTTACAAAAACTATTTTTATTTACAATTACCTATGGATTAACTTCTATTAACAACTTATACTTTTCACCAATTTCTTTATTTATCTCTTTTCTTTCTATCTTTCTTTTTGATTTATTCTTTTTTAACTTATTTATGAATTAATTTGCATTTTATTTTGAATTATTTATCTTTTAATTATTCAATCAAAACATCCCATTTTCCAGCATAACAGTATTGTCCCCTCACAAACAAAGTTTGGAGGGGTTATAGGATTTGGCCATTCAAACATACATGTATGTACATAGGTATTGTCTAACCTGCCTTAAAGGCCACCTATATATAAGGGTCACCTGCCTTTAAAGGCCAAAAGAATTGTATCCCAATTGATCTTTATCCATATAATTTGAACCTATATATAAAGGCCACTTTTACATCACATTTTTAGCTCACCTGGCCTAAAAGGCCATGTGAGCTTTTGCCATCACTTTGCGTCCGTCGTCGTCGTCGTCGTCCGTCCGTCGTTAAAGATCAACTCCTCAGAAACCGCTGGGCCATTTGCAACCAAACTTTGTCACAACAGTCCTTGGGTGGTCTACTTTAAAAATTGTGTCCGACATGTCCGCACCTAATCCAAGATGGCCGCCAGCGGGTAACATAAATTAACATTGGACCCTATGGGAAAATATGTTCAAAGATATTTTTCTCTGAAACTACTGAGCCAATTGGAACCAATCTTGGTCACAGTAGTCCTTAGATGGTACCTTCTGAAACCAGTGTTTTTTAAGTCTGCACCTAATCCAAGATGGCCGCCAACGGGGAACATAGGTTAACATTGGACCCTATGGGAACAATATCAAAGATCTTTTTCTCTAAAACCCTTTAGCCATTGGGAACCAAACTTGGCCACAATAGTTTTTGGATGGCCCCCTACAACATTGCTGTTTTTGAGTGCCACACCAAATCCAAGATGGCCGCCAGCGGAGAACATATTTTAACATTGGACCTTATGGGAAAATACGTTCAAACATATTTTTTTCTGAAACTACTAAGCCAATTGGAACCAAATTTGGTCACAGTAGTCCTTAGATGGTACCTTCTCAAACCGGTGTTTTTTAAGTCTGCACCTAATCCAAAATGGCGGCCAGTGGGGAACATAGGTTAACATTGGACCCTATAGGAACAATATCAAAGATCTTTTTCTCTAAAACCCTTTAGCCAATTGGAACCAAACTTGGCCACAATAGTCTTTGAATGCACCCCTTCAACATTGCGGTTTTTGAGGGCCGCACCAAATTCAAGATGGCCGCCACCGGAGAACATATTTTAACATTGGACCTTATGGAAAAATACATTCAAAGATATTTTTCTCTGAAACTACTGAGCCAGTTGGAACCAAACTTGGTCATAGTAGTCCTTAGATGGTACCTTCTGAAACCAGTGTTTTTTTAAGTCTCCACTAATCCAAGATGGCGGCCAGCGGGGAACATAGGTTAACATTGGACCCTATGGGAATAATATCAAAGATCTTTTTCTCTAAAACCCTTTAGCCAATGGGAACCAAACTTGGCCACAATAGTTCTTGGATGGCCCCCTACAACATTGGTGTTTTTGAGGGCCACACCAAATCCAAGATGGCCGCCAGCAGAGAACATATTTTAACATTGGACCTTATGGGAAAATACGTTCAAAGATATTTTTCTCTGAAACTAGGGAGCCAGTTGGAACCAAACTTGGTCACAGTAGTCCTTAGATGGTACCATCTGAAACCGGTGTTTTTTTAAGTCTGCACCTAATCCAAGATATCCGCCAACGGGGAACATAGGTTAACATTGGACCCTATGGGAACAATATCAAAGATCTTTTTCTCTAAAACCCTTTAGCCAATTGGAACCAAACTTGGCCACAATAGTCTTTGAATGGCCCTCTACAACATTGGGGTTTTTGAGGGCCACACCAAATCCAAGATGGCCACCAGTGGAGAACATATTTTAACATTGAACCTTATGGGAAAATATGTTCAAAGATATTTTTCTCTAAAACTACTGAGCCAATTAGAACCAAACTTGGTCACAGTAGTCCTTAGATGGTACCTTCTGAAACCGGTGTTTTTTTTAGTCTGCACCTGATCCAAGATGGCCACCAACGGGGAACATAGGTTAACATTGGACCCTATGGGAACAATATCAAAGATCTTTTTCTCTAAAACCTCTGAGCCAATTGGAACCAAACTTGGCCACAATAGTCTTTGGGTGGCCTCCTACAACATTGGTGTTTTGAGGGCCACACAAAATCCAAGATGGCTGTCAGTGGAGAACATATTTTAACATTGGACCCTATGGGAAAATAAGTTCAAACATATTTTTCTCTGAAACTACTGAGTCAATTGGAACCAAACTCGGCCACAATAGTCATTGGGTCTTTACATTTGGTATTTTAAAATAACATCTGCATTTAAAAATCAACTCCTGTGAAACCACTTGGCCAATTGCAATGATATTTGATATGTATCTTAGTCTTGGAGAGTACATGTCAGTCTGCCATATGACTTTTGTCTTTGACCTAAACTTAACCCTCCAGTGACTATGTTGAACTTTTTGGATTAGGTCAGTTTCTCTGAATCTCCAATACTACACATGGTAGGTCAATGATATTTGGTATATAGCTTGATCTTGGATAGTACATCAGTCAGACTGCCTTATGGCTTTTGTCCTTGACCTTAATTTCATGGTCCATTGACCAGCTTTTGGATAAGGAAAATTTCTCGGGTATTATACATGAAAAGTTGATGATACTTGGTATGTATTGTCTCAAAATTTTGAAATATGGTTTCGTTTTGAAAGGAAATAATATTGAAATTTTGTGATAGAAATAAATATTGTGTAATAAATTTCAAGCATTTATTTAAACATTAGACAATGTTGATTTTCATTCTGCAACAACTCTACCTAGGTGAGCTATACAGGCTCCTGGGAGCCTCTAGTTACAAGTTCCATTAGGTGGCCCTTACAAATACGTTTGACTGTATGCTACACTTCTAGCAGCTTTATTTCTGGAACAGAATTTCATGAAACCTGTCACAAGGGTTTATTTTGATAATATCTATGATGAGTTCATGTTTTGTAACTGGCAAACCTGATTTGAAAAGTTATTGCCCTTTGTTTATTTAAATGAAATACTGGTATTTCTGATAGTGAACAACTTTATTTCCAGCTCAGCCCCTCGGCTTGCTAAGTTTTAGCTTCTTTTCATTAGTATTTTGAATAAATATTTTAGTTCTAGACGAAGTGTTAAACCTTTGACAGATCTGTTCTGTATAATTTTTATTGACCCAGATGTCACACTAAGGTAGTGTTTGAAAAGGCCAAGGTCAAGCATTTCAAAATGTAAATAAACCCCATGAATATGTGATTTAGTGTATCAAGCTTGACCTGATCATTTGACCTTAAATTTGAATATTAGACTTGCGTAATAGATCATGATTTAGGCAAGACAACACATTTCATTACCATAAACACTCAGCACCTAGTCTTACTCTTATATATCAACTTTATATAACGCCTAAATTACACAATGGATATGTCTGTTTGAATATTCAAATCAAAGGTCAAACAACCAGGTCAAACTTGACACACTATACCTGCCGATATTGTAATTAGACTTGTAGTAATGATAATTATTTAAATAAGAGACACATCGGTCAGTTTGTGTGCTATAATCTTAATTTGTTATACAAATTCTTTGTTTTTACAGCAGCTGCACAGGAGCACACACACACATAAACACATTAAAAATTAAATTATTCCCAAGAAATGTGATTTGATTTAAACCTTTTGCTGCCAAAATAATTTTCAACCCAACATTGGCAGTGCCAAATTGAAGTTCACAATGTGCAATGATGTGACATCAACAATAGGTTGTGACCTCTGTGACGTTTGTAGTTATATGTCATCATAAGTTAATTGTAGATTATAATCTCAATAGTCAACATTTTGCATTTTGTGAACTTTACAAAAGATTATGGATATCTCTTAGTCATTTAATAAAGAGTTGTCATTTCCATTGAAACGGTAGACATATGTGTCCTTGTGGTAGGCTGTCAGTAGACCACACATATGTCTGTTTGGCAGCAAGAGGGCTACATGTAATGCATTTTTAACCAGTAAAGGAATTTTCAATAATGATTGCTAACTATGGTATAACTATGGAATCTGTGGAAGAATTCTATATTGGTCAGAAAAGCGTGACATTATATGGTGATTTTAAAAATCAACAAATTAACCATTCAAATGTCTCATTTTCTGAAAAACTTGTATGAAGTCTGGAAACAGACTAAAGTAGTGTCCATAAATGTTCAGTACACTGTTATATTTATTATATTAATTGTGGTTCCAAGCGATATATTATTTGTCTGTTTAATGGCTTTTTGGCCATTTAAATTTTTTCAACTGGGACATAAAACATTCTATTTGAGTGTATTCATTCAGTATTATGAATGGAAAGTCAGGAATAGCATATTCAATAACTGCTGAATACACTCAAATAGAATGTTATTTTTTATATTTACAATGATAAAAAATAGTTAACGCATGTCCGAAATGTAAAATTATCGCTACAATAATTTATTTCATTCAAAATTCCGACAAAAAGGATAATTACGTTTACCAAATTCGCCAACCAAACCCATTGTTGGGCAATTTTTCTTATATATAGCAATATTTATGATATTTGAGTGATTTGCAATCAATTACATAATAAAACCATCTTAAATAAAAACTGTAAAGATGAATAAAATTTCCAACATGCAATTAATAAACAATGATATTTGTGAGTAAAAAACATTGAAATTTTTCACGGAATTTAAACAAGAGGCCCATGGGCCTGATACGCTCACCTGATAACTAATGGCTAGCTGATAGATTTAAAGAAAACATAAATACTAAACCCCAATGACTTTTTTCTTTACATCATGATAACCATTGTATCAATACCTACAATATTCTAATATACATGACTATACAAAAAGTTAATAGTTTTCAAGATAATTAACCATTTCAGTATTGTTTCACATCTGTGACCTTGATCTTTGAACCCATGACCTTTTTCTATACATCAAAATGATCGTTGTATCGATACTTACAACATTCTAATATACATGCCTATACAAAAAGTTTATAGTTTTCGAGATAATAAAACATTTCGGTATTGTTTCGCATATGTGACCTTGACCTTTAAACCAATAACCTTTTTCTATACATCAAAATGATTGTTGTATCAATACCTACAACATTTTAATATACATGCCTATACAAAAAGTTTATAGTTTTCGAGATAATTAACCATTTCGGTATTGTTTTGCATCTGTGACCTTGACCTTTAAACCCATGACCTTTCTCTATACATCAAAATGATCGTTGTAACAATACCTACAACATTCTAATATACATGCCTATACACAAAGTTTATAGTTTTTGAGATAATTAACCATTTCGGTATTGTTTCACATCTGTGACCTTGACCTTTGAACCCATGACCTTTTTCTATAAATCAAAATGATCGTTGTATCAATACCTACAATATTCTAATATACATGCCTATACAAAACGTTTATAGTTTTCGAGATAATTAACCATTTCAGTATTGTTTCACATCTGTGACCTTGACCTTTGAACCCATGACCTTTTTCTATACATCAAAATGATCGTTGTATCAATACCTACAACATTCTAATATACAAGCCTATACAAAAAGTTTATAGTTTTTGAGATAATTAACTGTTTCGGTATTATTTCACATCTGTGACCTTGACCTTTGAACCCATGACTTTTTTCTATACATCAAAATGATCGTTGTATCGATACCTACAACATTCATATATAAATGCCTATACAAAAAGTTTATAGTTTTAGAGATAATTAACCATTTCAGTATTGTTTCACATCTGTGACCTTGACCTTTGAACCCATGACCTTTCTCTATACATCAAAATGATCGTTGTATCAATATCTACAATATTCTAATATACATGCCTATACAAAAAGTTTATAGTTTTCGAGATAATTAACCATTTCAGTATTGTTTCACATCTGTGACCTTGACCTTTGAACCCATGACCTTTTTCTATACATCAAAATGATTGTTGTATCAATACCTACAACATTCTAATATACAAGCCCATACAAAAAGTTTATAGTTTTCGAGATAATAAAACATTTCGGTATTGTTTCGCATATGTGACCTTGACCTTTGAACTCATGACCTTTCTCTATACATCAAAATGATCGTTGTATCAATACCTACAACATTCTAATATACAAGCCTATACAAAAAATTTATAGATTTCGAGATAATTAACCATTTCAGTATTGTTTCGCATCTGTGACCTTGACCTTTGAACCCATGACCTTTTTCTATACATCAAAATGATCGTTGTATCGATACCTACAACATTCTAATATACATGCCTATACAAAAAGTATATAGTTTTCGAGATAATAATTATAATCAGAGGTAAAAAAAATTAGGTCACGACCTTCACAATTGACCTTGACCTCATTTTGAAGATACTAACAAGAAGATGTCAAAACTGAAAACCCCATGTCATTATCTGGTCAAATAGTCAAGTTATAACAATTTGAACTTTTTGAACGATTTTTTTAAAATTAAACGCAAAAACGCGTAACCTATTTTTTATCCGAATTTCACAAAATGAACAAACTATAGGCTTAAGACCCTAGAGAAGCCAAATATCACATCAGATTTTTTCTCCAATCAGTACTTTCGGAGAAGAAGATTTTTTAAGATTTTTGAACCCCTAGGTCACCTTGACCTAGTTATGGTAGCCATAGCAACGCCACGAACAAATCTGAATTGCACCTGCCCATATATACTTCTGACAAAGTTTCATTAAAAACTGTCCACTAGTTTCAGAGGAGAAGTCGAAAATAGGTGTTAACGACGCACACACGCACGCACACACGCACGCACGCACATACACACGCTGCGCTATGCCATAAGCTCACATGACCTTCGGTCAGGTGAGCTAAAAATTGCAAGAAATAGAAAAATAAAATCATTTTTTGTTAAATAAAGGGAGCTAAATCTGTTGATGAAGGAAACCAATTGCTAAACATGTGAAATCCAAATAATTGTTCGTGTTTATTAAAATAGTTCATTACAAATATAACTTTTGTGCTTTCTTGCCCGAATTTTAATCAAAATATATATAAATAAATATACCTATTTTTTAGAAGTAGTTAAATGATTAAATGTTTGACATATACAAGATGAAACATATCAAAAAGAGAAAATAGAAACATATCAAAAAGAGAAAATACCATATTTTTAAATAAGGGGAGATAACTCTTTTTTTTAAAAAAGGGCCCTACTAGGGCTACTGCTGTTACTTTGAAACTGATTTATTTTCTTTAATCAAAAAGTACCACTCTAATTTTTTGATATTTTGTTTAGCCCACTTTCCTCAATAACTTAAATGTTTGTGATATAATCCCAGTGCCCGTGTTTTTAAAATAATTGATCTCAAAGTTCAGCTAGTTTAGGTCATTTTATAGAGCTTTTTTTGAGATAAAAGTGAGTCAAAATAAATGAAAACTTGTAAATTCATACAGTTTTGACATGAAAAAGAAAAGGATGACCATCAAAGTTCTGAATAAAAACAAAATATGCAAGATCATTATCATAAATGACATATTCTAGCGGCATATTTGATATGTACTCAAAAGTGACTGAAATTCCAGTGATTTGCCTCTTATTGGTTGGTTACCATGGGAACGGCAAATTAAATTTTTGCATGGAGCTGTTCATTTTGGTTTTTTATGTGTATTTGATAATTATTTGCAATATCATCAAAATCTGAGACATGTGATTTCCAAAATACAACAAAATCGTCTGGTCCTTACAGAGAATGACTCTTAAAGTGTTTTAAGATATCTTAAAATGTAAACCGCTTTGTAAGTAACATGGACACAAATACATCCAAATTAAAGTCGCATTGATTAGGTGAAATGAAAAATGTGCAATCATAAACACCGTAGCTTAGATACAAACAGTAGTATTAGAAAGAACATACAAGTGCATCATAAAAAGATAATACAAGCATGCCATTTGAGATTGGGACATTTCCTTTTCACTTGTATCAAAATGCCATCAGTTTAAAAAGTGCAATAACTTGCAGATGTATGTATTTGTGTACTGATAGAAAATTTTGAAGTCAATATCTAACAAGCTTGCTTTAATCCAACTGTTATGAAATTAAATGCATTTTAAATAGAACAGTGACTACTTTTAAAAGTTTTGTATAACTCAGATGCCATTCAGATCCAATCCTTAGCTTTTTTATAATAAATTAAAGCAGTTTATGTGGTGTTTAATGGTGGATACCACTCCAAATAACAAATGAACTGTGTACTTTACATGTAGTAATGCTTATTCTTGCATGATCACATGTTCTTTAAATAAACACAGATTGATTTATTGAATAATGGGGTTTAAAATCCATGTTTATTTAATGTCCCAGTCAAGAATATTTCACTCATATTAAGACAGCACCAGCTATAAGCAAAAGTGCAGAAATTTTGACCTGTGCTTTGCGCTGAGGTAATTGTGCATAGAGGGTTCTTTTTTTCTGCCAAGCCTACAGTGACACGGGGCCTCCGTTTTTAAGGTTTTGTCTAAAAGACCTCAGACTTCCATTTCTTGATGCAGATTGCTTGGAGAAGAACAGTCACTACCCCTTTTTAGCTCACCTGACCGAAGGTCATGTGAGCTTATGGCATAGCGCAGCGTGTGTGCGTGTGTGCGTGTGTGCGTGTGTGCGTCGTTAACACCTATTTTCGACTTCTCCTCTGAAACTACTGGACAGTTTTTAATGAAACTTTGTCAGAAGTATATATGGGCCGGTGCAATTCAGATTTGTTCGTGGCGTTGCCATGGCTACCATAACTAGGTCAAGGTGACCTAGGGGTGCAAAAATCTTAAAAAATCTTCTTCTCCGAAAGTACTGATTGGAGAAAAAATCTGATGTGATATTTGGCTTCTCTAGGGTCTTAAGCCTATAGTTTGTTCATTTTGTAAAATTCGGATAAAAAATAGGTAACGCGTTTTTGCGTTTAATTTTGAAAAAATCGTAAAATAGCTTCAAATTGTTATAACTTGACTATTTGACCAGATAATGACATGGTGTTTTCAGTTTTGACATCTTCTTGTTAGTATCTTCAAAATGAGGTCAAGGTCAATTGTGAAGGTCGTGACCTAATTTTTTTTACCTCTGATTATAATTATTATCTCGAAAACTATAAAGTTTTTGTATAGGCATGTATATTAGAATGTTGTAGGTATTGATACAACGATCATTTTGATGTATAGAAAAAGGTCATTGGTTCAAAGGTCAAGGTCACAGATGTGAAACAATACTGAAATGGTTAATTATCTCGAAAACTATAAATTTTTTGTATAGGCATGTATATTAGAATGTTGTAGGTATTGATACAACAATCATTTTGATGTATAGAAAAAGGTCATGGGTTCAAAGGTCAAGGTCACAGATGCGAAACAATACCGAAATGATTAATTATCTCGAAAACTATAGACATTTTGTATAGGCATGTATATTAGAATGTTGTAGGAATTGATACAACGATCATTTTGATGTATAGAAAAAGGTCATGGGTTCAAAGGTCAAGGTCACAGATGTGAAACAATACCAAAATGGTTAATTATCTTGAAAACTATAAACTTTTTGTATAGGCATGTATATTAGAATGTTGTAGGTATTGATACAATGATCACTTTGATGTATAGAAAAAAGTCATGGGTTCAAAGGTCAAGGTCACAGATGCGAAACAATACCGAAATGGTTAATTATCTCGAAAACTATAAACATTTTGTATAGGCATGTATATTTAAATGTTGTAGGTATTGATACAACGATCATTTTGATGTATAGAAAAAGGTCATGGGTTCAAAGGTCAAGGTCACAGATGTGAAACAATACCGAAATGGTTAATTATCTCGAAAACTATAAACTTTTTTGTGTAGGCATGTATATTAGAATGTTGTAGGTATTGATACAACGATCATTTTGATGTATAGAAAAAGGTCATGGGTTCAAAGGTCAAGGTCACAGATGCGAAACAATACCGAAATGGTTAATTATCTCGAAAACTATTAACTTTTTGTATAGGTGTGTTTTTAGAATGTTGTAGGTATTATTACAATGATCATTTTAATGTATAGAAAAAGGTCATGGGCTCAAAGGTCAAGGTCACAGATGCGAAACAATACCGAAATGGTTAATTATCTCGAAAACTATAAACATTTTGTGTAGGCATGTATATAAGAATGTTGTAGGTATTGATACAACGATCATTTTGATGTATAGAAAAAGGTCATTGGTTCAAAGGTCAAGGTCACAGATGCGAAACAATACCGAAATGGTTAATTATCTCGAAAACTATAAACATTTGTATAGGCATGTATATTAGAATGTTGTAGGAATTGATACAACGATCATTTTGATGTATAGAAAAAGGTCATGGGTTCAAAGGTCAAGGTCACAGATGTGAAACAATACCGAAATGGTTAATTATCTTGAAAACTATAAACTTTTTGTATAGGCATGTATATTAGAATGTTGTAGGTATCGATACAACGATCATTTTGATGTATAGAAAAAGGTCGGGTTCAAAGGTCAAGATCACAGATGCGAAACAATACCGAAATGGTTAATTATCTCAAAAACTATAAACTTTTTGTATAGGCATGTATATTAGAATGTTGTAGGTATCGATACAACGATCATTTTGATGTATAGAAAAAGGTCATGGGTTCAAAGGTCAAGGTCACAGATGTGAAACAATACCGAAATGGTTAATTATCTTGAAAACTATTAACTTTTTGTATAGGCATGTATACTAGAATGTTGTAGGTATTGATACAACGGTTATCATGATGTAAAAAAAAAAGTCATTGGGGTTTAGTATTTATGTTTTCTTTAAATCTATCAGCTAGCCATTAGTTATCAGGTGAGCGTATCAGGCCCATGGGCCTCTTGTTAAGTCTTGGGTCAGACCCTGTACGGTAAATTACTAGTAACACAAGGATTTAAAACTGATATAGTATAACATATTCTAGTAGTGAATAATTTCAAACAATGTCAGAAAATTCTCTTTATTCTATATAAAAAATACAAAAATAATCATTTATTTTGTGATGAAAAAGTTCAAAACATTGCAAAATTGTAACAAAATCTTGTTCTTCCCATGAATACCAAGTCAGGAGTTTCCAAAACTTTTAAAAAGTCTGAAAAAATGATAATCCAGCCTTTGTTTGTCTTCTTGTAATATTTTACCCAATAAAAGTCATCTTCAACCTTAGAAATCTGAAATGTTAAAAGAATTACGATTTATATTAATCTAATCAGCATTCATCGTTACAATAATCTAATCAGCATTCATCGTTACAATAGAGTAAAAAAAAAATATCTTATAAATTGTCATTAAGCTTTATGTATTCATGAACATACACCAAATTCTGTTACCACTACAACTTTTAAAAAGTCTGAAAAAATGATAATCCAGCCTTTGTTTGTCTTCTTGTAATATTTTACCCAATAAAAGTCATCTTTAACCTTTGAAATCTGAAATGTTAAAAGAATTACGATTTATATTTCTACTCAGCATTCATCGTTACGATTTATATTTCTAATCAGCATTCATCGTTACAATAGAGTAAAAAAAAATTCTTATAAATTGTCATTAAGCTTTATGTATTCATGAACATACACCAAATTCTGTTACCACTACAAGTTCAATTATTAGCATAAATTTAATGACAATGTTGAATAATTAAGAACAATGGTGATCAAAAGAGAACATTTCATTCAAATATATCAAGTTAGTAAAACATTCATTCAATAAATTAAACTAGTAAAATAATATAAATGAAATAATACAATAAACAGTAAAATAATATAAATGAAATAATACAATAAACAAAATACAAGAACAATACAAACGGGTTGTAAAATGTTACTGTAACAAAAAAAAAAAAAAAAAAAAAAAAAAACATGAACATTGAACACTCGTCAGCTGGAATATTTTGGGTGCCATGGGCAATTAAAACATGCATTCCTGCAGAGTAACTAGAAAGAATGAAATAGTTTAAGCTTTATTAAGGTCCAACATATCCTAAATAAAAAAACTAAACTGGCTAATTCTGTAATTTCGTAATTTCTTAATAAGAAGCATCAATTTTGTAATTTCTTAATCAGAAGCCATAAAATAACTGGAAGCTGATGATGAAAGGACAAAAGAAACAGACTATACTCTTCATGCAATCTTTTTAAAAATCACTCTATTATATCTACTACATGTATATATACAACACAACAATACCACGACTAGCTCAGTCCCGCTACATTCCTCCCCTGTTATCTTGAGATTTCCCACCTTTGAAATCTCACACACAACCCCTCTGTGGGTTTTTTGTTGGGCGCCGATGTAACAGGAGGGAGGAAACACCAGAAAAAACCACTTCCTCACTGAGTGCCCCGGCTGAGGATCGAACCCGGCCCTCCAGGGTGAAAAGCAAGCGTTCTACCACAAGGCTAAAGAATCCGGACCAGAAAGTCTGGCAGTAAATCACTCTATTATATCTACTACATGTATATATACAACACAACAATACCACGACTAGCTCGGTCCCGCTACAACTGTTTAAAAGCAAAAGTGGCCTACGTTTTGTAATTACATCATTGGAGTCATGTCCAATGTGTTAAAAAGTTGTGGAATGATGGGAACTAACGGTCAGATATCTCGGAATTGGAACCAGCACTGCATTTTTTGAAATAACACAAATTTTCATTTTACAGTTATAATGAAGAAAGAGTTTAAAACCAAAAATGGCCTACGTTTTGTAATTACGTCATTGGATTTATGTACAATGTGTTAAAAAGTTGTGGAATGATGGGAACTAACGGACAGATATCTCAGAATTGGAACCGGCACCGTTTTTTAAAATAACACATAATTTCTTTAATAAACATAAATACTGTTTAAAAGCAAAAGTGGCCTACGTTTTGTAATTACGTCATTGGAGTCGTGTCCAATGTGTTAAAATGTTGTGGAATGATGGGAACTAACGGACAGATATCTCAGAATTGGAACCGGCACCGTATTTTTTAAAATAACACAAATTTTCATTTTACAGTTATAATGAAGAAAGAGTTTAAAACCAAAAATGGCCTACGTTTTGTAATTACGTCATTGGATTTATGTACAATGTGTTAAAAAGTTGTGGAATGATGGGAACTAACGGACAGATATCTCAGAATTGGAACCGCACCGTATTTTTTAAAATACACAAATTTTCATTTTACAGTTATAATGAAGAAAGAGTTTAAAACCAAAAATGGCCTACGTTTTGTAATTACGTCATTGGATTTATGTACAATGTGCTAAAAAGTTGTGGAATGATGGGAACTAACGGACAGATATCTCAGAATTGGAACCGGCACCGCATTATTTGAAATAACACATAATTTCTTTAATAAACATAAATACTGTTTAAAAGCAAAAGTGGCCTACGTTTTGTAATTACGTCATTGGAGTCGTGTCCAATGTGTTAAAATGTTGTGGAATGATGGGAACTAACGGACAGATATCTCAGAATTGGAACCAGCACCGCATTTTTAAATAACCCAAATTTTCATTTTACAGTTTTAATGAAGAAAGAGTTTAAAACCAAAAATGGCCTACTTTTTGTAATTACGTCATTGGATTTATGTACAATGTGTTAAAAAGTTGTGGAATGATGGGAACTAACGGACACATATCTCAGAATTGGAACCGGAACCGCATTATTTGAAATAACACATAATTTCTTTAATAAACATAAATACTGTTTAAAAGCAAAAGTGGCCTACGTTTTGTAATTACGTCATTGGATTTATGTACAATGTGCTAAAAAGTTGTGGAATGATGGGAACTAACGGACAGATATCTCAGAATTGGAACCGGCACCGTATTTTTTAAAATAACACAAATTTTCATTTTACAGTTATAATGAAGAAAGAGTTTAAAACCAAAAATGGCCTACGTTTTGTAATTACGTCATTGGATTTATGTACAATGTGTTAAAAAGTTGTGGAATGATGGGAACTAACGCACAGATATCTCAGAATTGGAACCGACACCACATTATTTGAAATAACACATAATTTCTTTAATAAACATAAATACTGTTTAAAAGCAAAAGTGGCCTACGTTTTGTAATTACGTCATTGGAGTCGTGTCCAATGTGTTAAAATGTTGTGGAATGATGGGAACTAACGGACAGATATCTCAGAATTGGAACCGGCACCGCATTTTTTGAAATAACCCAAATTTTCATTTTACAGTTTTAATGAAGAAAGAGTTTAAAACCAAAAATGGCCTACGTTTTGTAATTACGTCATTGGATTTATGTACAATGTGTTAAAAAGTTGTGGAATGATGGGAACTAACGGACAGATATCTCAGAATTGGAACCGGCACCGCATTATTTGAAATAACACATAATTTCTTTAATAAACATAAATACTGTTTAAAAGCAAAAGTGGCCTACGTTTTGTAATTACGTCATTGGAGTCGTGTCCAATGTGTTAAAATGTTGTGGAATGATGGGAACTAACGGACAGATATCTCAGAATTGGAACCAGCACCGCATTTTTTGAAATAACCCAAATTTTCATTTTACAGTTTTAATGAAGAAAGAGTTTAAAACCAAAAATGGCCTACGTTTTGTAATTACGTCATTGGATTTATGTACAATGTGTTAAAAAGTTGTGGAATGATGGGAACTAACGGGCAGATATCTCAGAATTGGAACCGGCACCGTATTTTTTAAAATAACACAAATTTTCATTTTACAGTTTTAATGAAGAAAGAGTTTAAAACCAAAAATGGCCTACGTTTTGTAATTACGTCATTGGATTTATGTACAATGTGCTAAAAAGTTGTGGAATGATGGGAACTAACGGACAGATATCTCAGAATTGGAACCGGCACCGTATTTTTTAAAATAACACAAATTTTCATTTTACAGTTATAATGAAGAAAGAGTTTAAAACCAAAAATGGCCTACGTTTTGTAATTACGTCATTGGATTTATGTACAATGTGCTAAAAAGTTGTGGAATGATGGGAACTAACGGACAGATATCTCAGAATTGGAACCGGCACCGCATTATTTGAAATAACACATAATTTCTTTAATAAACATAAATACTGTTTAAAAGCAAAAGTGGCCTACGTTTTGTAATTACGTCATTGGAGTCGTGTCCAATGTGTTAAAATGTTGTGGAATGATGGGAACTAACGGACAGATATCTCAGAATTGGAACCAGCACCGCATTTTTTGAAATAACCCAAATTTTCATTTTACAGTTTTAATGAAGAAAGAGTTTAAAACCAAAAATGGCCTACGTTTTGTAATTACGTCATTGGATTTATGTACAATGTGTTAAAAAGTTGTGGAATGATGGGAACTAACGGACAGATATCTCAGAATTGGAACCGGAACCGCATTATTTGAAATAACACATAATTTCTTTAATAAACATAAATACTGTTTAAAAGCAAAAGTGGCCTACGTTTTGTAATTACGTCATTGGAGTCGTGTCCAATGTGTTAAAATGTTGTGGAATGATGGGAACTAACGGACAGATATCTCAGAATTGGAACCGGCACCGTATTTTTTAAAATAACACAAATTTTCATTTTACAGTTATAATGAAGAAAGAGTTTAAAACCAAAAATGGCCTACGTTTTGTAATTACGTCATTGGATTTATGTACAATGTGTTAAAAAGTTGTGGAATGATGGGAACTAACGCACAGATATCTCAGAATTGGAACCGGCACCACATTATTTGAAATAACACATAATTTCTTTAATAAACATAAATACTGTTTAAAAGCAAAAGTGGCCTACGTTTTGTAATTACGTCATTGGAGTCGTGTCCAATGTGTTAAAATGTTGTGGAATGATGGGAACTAACGGACAGATATCTCAGAATTGGAACGGCACCGCATTTTTGAAATAACCCAAATTTTCATTTTACAGTTTTAATGAAGAAAGAGTTTAAAACCAAAAATGGCTACGTTTTGTAATTACGTCATTGGATTTATGTACAATGTGTTAAAAAGTTGTGGAATGATGGGAACTAACGGACAGATATCTCAGAATTGGAACCGGCACCGCATTATTTGAAATAACACATAATTTCTTTAATAAACATAAATACTGTTTAAAAGCAAAAGTGGCTACGTTTTGTAATTACGTCATTGGAGTCGTGTCCAATGTGTTAAAATGTTGTGGAATGATGGGAACTAACGGACAGATATCTCAGAATTGGAACCGGCACCGCATTTTTTGAAATAACCCAAATTTTCATTTTACAGTTTTAATGAAGAAAGAGTTTAAAACCAAAAATGGCCTACGTTTTGTAATTACGTCATTGGATTTATGTACAATGTGTTAAAAAGTTGTGGAATGATGGGAACTAACGGCAGATATCTCAGAATTGGAACCGGCACCGTATTTTTTAAAATAACACAAATTTCATTTACAGTTTTAATGAAGAAAGAGTTTAAAACCAAAAATGGCCTACGTTTGTAATTACGTCATTGGATTTATGTACAATGTGCTAAAAAGTTGTGGAATGATGGGAACTAACGGACAGATATCTCAGAATTGGAACCGGCACCGTATTTTTTAAAATAACACAAATTTTCATTTACAGTTATAATGAAGAAAGAGTTTAAAACCAAAAATGGCCTACGTTTTGTAATTACGTCATTGGATTTATGTACAATGTGCTAAAAAGTTGTGGAATGATGGGAACTAACGGACAGATATCTCAGAATTGGAACCGGCACCGCATTATTTGAAATAACACATAATTTCTTTAATAAACATAAATACTGTTTGAAAGCAAAAGTGGCCTACGTTTTGTAATTACGTCATTGGAGTCGTGTCCAATGTGTTAAAATGTTGTGAATGATGGGAACTAACTGACAGATATCTCAGAATTGGAACCAGCACCGCATTTTTTGAAATAACCCAAATTTTCATTTTACAGTTTTAATGAAGAAAGAGTTTAAAACCAAAAATGGCCTACGTTTGTAATTACGTCATTGGATTTATGTACAAGTGTTAAAAAGTTGTGGAATGATGGGAACTAACGGACAGATATCTCAGAATTGGAACCGGCACCACATTTTTGAAATAACCCAAATTTTCATTTACAGTTTTAATGAAGAAAGAGTTAAAACCAAAATGGCCTACGTTTTGTAATTACGTCATTGGATTTATGTACAATGTGTTAAAATGTTGTGGAATGATGGGAACTAAACAGACAGATATCTCAGAATTGGAACCGGCACCGCATTTTTTGAAATAACCAAATTTTCATTTTACAGTTTTAATGAGAAGAGTTTAAAACCAAAATGGCCTACGTTTTGTAATTACGTCATTGGATTTATGTACAATGTGTTAAAAAGTTGTGGAATGATGGAACTAACGGAAGATATCTCAGAATTGGAACCGGCACCGCATTATTTGAAATAAACATAATTTCTTTAATAAACATAAATACTGTTAAAAGCAAAAGTGGCCTACGTTTTGTAATTACGTCATTGGAGTCGTGTCCAATGTGTTAAAATGTTGTGGAATGATGGGAACTAACGGACAGATATCTCAGAATTGGAACCGGCACCGCATTATTTGAAATAACACATAATTTCTTTAATAAACATAAATACTGTTTAAAAGCAAAAGTGGCCTACGTTTTGTAATTACGTCATTGGAGTCGTGTCCAATGTGTTAAAATGTTGTGGAATGATGGGAACTAACGGACAGATATCTCAGAATTGGAACCAGCACCGCATTTTTGAAATAACCCAAATTTTCATTACAGTTTTAATGAAGAAAGAGTTTAAAACCAAAAATGGCCTACGTTTTGTAATACGTCATTGGATTTATGTACAATGTGTTAAAAAGTTGTGGAATGATGGGAACTAACGGACAGATATCTCAGAATTGGAACCGGCACCACATTTTTTGAAATAACCCAAATTTCATTTACAGTTTTAATGAAGAAAGAGTTTAAAACCAAAAATGGCCTACGTTTTGTAATTACGTCATTGGATTTATGTACAATGTTTAAAATGTTGTGGAATGATGGGAACTAACGGACAGATATCTCAGAATTGGAACGGAAACCGCATTATTTGAAATAACACATAATTTCTTTAATAAACATAAATACTGTTTAAAGCAAAAGGGCCTACGTTTTGTAATTTCGTCATTGGAGTCGTGTCCAATGTGTTAAAATGTTGTGGAATGATGGGAACTAACGGACAGATATCTCAGAATTGGAACCGGCACCGTATTTTTTAAAATAACACAAATTTTCATTTACAGTTATAATGAAGAAAGAGTTTAAAACCAAAATGGCCTACGTTTTGTAATTAGTCATTGGATTTATGTACAATGTGTTAAAAAGTTGTGGAATGATGGGAACTAACGGACAGATATCTCAGAATTGGAACCGGCACCGTATTTTTTAAAATAA